>JASVEL010012349.1:0-103477 GCA_032618575.1 Nicotiana noctiflora
CGGCGAGGTGCGGGTGAACCCGAGTTGGAGCGCGAGGCACGCAGGTACACCGGCTACGGGCTGCTGCTTACTCCCGGCGCTCGCGAGACACGGCTCGGTTGTTCGTGCGCCGCCACCCGCCCAACCCGAGCGGGATTGCTTCCTCTTGTTGCGGCTACATCTCGGGCGGGGGAGGGGCCCGGACTCCCGCGGCCGTTACACCGGAGCGGCGTGTGCCGGTGGGACCAGGTTCCGGATATTTTGGTTATGCCTCCTGTCGCTCCGGCACAGCCCGGAGGTGGACCAGGTGCCTCTGAGGACGAGCAGCGTAGATTGGAGAGGTTCAAGAAATATGACCCTCCAGTGTTTAGTGGTTTAGCTTCGGATGATGCATTGGGTTTTCTGGAGGAGTGTCATCGTATTCTTCGTACTATGGGGATTGTGGAGACCGGCGGGGTTTCCTTCACTGCTTTTCAGTTTCGTGGGGCCGCTTATGATTGGTGGCGCACGTATGAGTTGGATAGTCCGGAGGAGTCTGCTTCATTGACTTGGAC
The DNA here is from genome assembly GCA_032618575.1 of Nicotiana noctiflora. Taxonomy (NCBI): domain Eukaryota; kingdom Viridiplantae; phylum Streptophyta; class Magnoliopsida; order Solanales; family Solanaceae; genus Nicotiana; species Nicotiana noctiflora. The sequence continues at coordinate 534 of JASVEL010012349.1, forward strand.
GCAGTTTTCAGATCTGTTTTTGAGGGAGTTTGTTCCACAGAGCCTTAGGGATTCTTGGCGCTCGGAGTTTGAGCGGTTGCGACAGGGCTCCATGTCAGTATCGGAGTATGCTATCAGTTTCACCCGTCTAGCCAGGCATGCACCGGCTTTGGTAGCCACGGTTCGGGAGAGAGTGCGGAAATTTATTAAGGGCCTTGTTCCGCCTATCCGATCCAGCATGGCCAGAGAGCTTGAGACTGATATATCTTATCAGCAGGCAGTTAGCATTGCCAAGAGGATCGAGAGTATGCTCCCTAGAGAGCGGAGAGAGAGAGAGGCCAAGAGGTCTCGTGAGTCGGGCCATTTCTCTGGTGCCCGCACTTCATCAGCCGGTCATGTTGGCAGGGGTTATTCCGGTCGACCAGTTCACTCGGCATTGCCCGCAGCCGGTAGTACTCCAGGTCTTCCATCACCTCAGGAGCCTTATTATGCTCCCCCAGTTTCCAATGCACCTCCTGCGCGGGGTCCTTCCAGGGGTTAGACTAGTGGGGGTGAGGCCGGTCAGTCACAGCCACCGCGTCCTCCTAGAGCTTGTTTTGAGTGCGGAGATACTCGCCACCTGGTTAGGGAGTGCCCCAGGCGCAGGAGAGGAGCCCCTCATCAGTCATCACAGCATCCGCGTGGTTCTCAGGGGCCAGCAGGCTATCATTCCAGCCCCAGCTGCCACTCCACCTGCCCAGTCATCCAGGGGCGGGGGTCAGGGTTCCAGAGGCCGCCCTCGAGAGGGGGGACAAGCCAGATTCTATGCTATTCCTGATCGCGCTGCGGCTGTTGCATCTGACTCTGTTATCACAAGTATTATTATGGTTAGTCACAGGGAGGCATCGGTTCTATTCGACCCTGGTTCCACTGTTTCATATGTGTCTTCTTACTTTGCTTCTTATCTAGGTGTGCCTCGGGATTCTTTGAGTGCCCCCATTTATGTTTCCACTCCGGTGGGTGATTCTTTGGTTGTGGACCGCGTATATCGGTCGTGTTTGGTTACCATTTGTGATTTTGAGACCAGAGCGGATCTATTGCTGCTCGGGATGGTCGATTTTGATATTATTCTGGGCATGGACTGGTTGTCGCCCCATTATGCTATTCTTGATTGTCACGCCAAGACCGTGACGCTGGCTATGCTAGGCATTCCACGTATTGAGTGGAGTGGTACTCTAGATCACACCCCTAGCCGTGTTATTTCTTTTCTCAGAGCTCAGCGTATGGTTGAGAAGGGGTGTGCTGCTTATCTAGCCTATGTGCGGGACGTCAGTATTGACACTCCCTCTATTGATTCTGTTCCTGTGGTACGTGACTTTGCTGATGTATTTCCAGCTGATCTTCCGGGCATGCCGCCCGACAGAGATATTGACTTTGCTATTGACTTGTTGCGGGGCACTCAGCCCATTTCTATTCCACCGTACCGTATGGCTCCTCCTGAGCTGAAGGAGTTGAAGGATCAGTTACAGGAGTTATTGGGCAAGGGTTTTATTCGACCCAGTGTTTCGCCTTGGGGTGCTCCTGTATTGTTTGTGAAGAAAAAGGACGGTTCTATGCGTATGTGTATTGACTATCGTTAGCTGAATAAGGTTACAGTGAAGAACCGGTATCCTTTGCACCGTATTGATGATTTATTTGACCAGTTATAGGGTGCACAGGTGTTTTCTAAGATTGATTTGTGCTCTGGGTATCACCAGCTAAAGATTCGGGAGCCAGATATCCCGAAGACTGCCTTCAGGACCCGGTATGGTCACTATGAGTTCCTCGTGATGTCTTTTGGGCTGACTAATGCCCCAGCAGCCTTTATGCATTTGATGCACAGTGTGTTCAGGCCTTATTTGGACTCGTTCGTGATTGTCTTCATTGATGATATTCTAGTATACTCCCGGAGCCGGGAAGAGCACGAGCAGCATTTGAGGATAGTGCTTCAGATTTTGAGGGAGAAGCAACTTTATGCCAAGTTCTCTAAATGTGAATTCTGGTTGAGTTCAGTGGCATTCTTGGGCCACGTGGTGTCGAGTGATGGTATTCGAGTAGATCCGAGGAAGGTGGAGGCCGTGCAGAGTTGGCCCAGACCCTCCTCCGCTACTGAGATTCGTAGTTTCCTTGGTTTGGCAGGTTATTACTGTCGCTTTGTGAAGGGGTTCTCTTCGATCGCAGCACCTATGACCGGATTGACCCAAAGGGTGCCCCTTTCTAGTGGACAGAGAAGTGTGAGGCGAGCTTGAAAAAGCTCAAGACAGCTTTGACTTCGGCCCCAATCTTGATGTTTCCTACCGGTTTAGGGTCCTATACAGTTTATTGTGATGCCTCACGGGTTGTACTTGGAGAAGTATTGATGCAGGACGGTAGGGTGATTGCCTACGCGTCGAGACAGCCGAAGGTGCATGAGAAGAATTACCCTGTTCATGATTTGGAGCTAGCTGCCATTGTTCACGCCTTGAAAATTTGGCGTCATTATTTATATGGGGTTCCTTGTGAGATCTACACCGATCACCGGAGCTTGCAGCACTTGCTTAAGCAGAAGGACCTGAATATGCGTTAGAGGAGATGGTTGGAGCTACTGAAGGACTATGATATTACTATTCTCTATCATCCGGGCAAAGCTAATGTGGTTGCCGATGCCTTGAGTCATCGGGCAGAGAGTTTGGGGAGCTTGGCGTATCTACCAGCTTCGGAGAGGCCTATGGCGATGGATGTTTAGGCCTTAGCCAGGTAGTTTGTTAGACTGGATCTTTCGGAGCCCAGCAGGGTTCTGGGCCCGTGTGGTTTCTCGGTCTTCTCTATTTGACCGCATCAGAGAGCGTCAGTTTGATGACCCTCATTTGCTTGTCCTCCGGGATAGAGTTCGGCGTGGTGATGCTCGAGATGTTACCATTGGGGATGATGGAATTATGAGGATGAAGGGGCGCATCCGTGTGCCCAATGTAGATGATCTTCGAGAGCTGATTCTAGCAGAGGCCCATAGCTCGCGGTATTCCATCCATCCGGGAGCCGCGAAGATGTATCAGGACTTGAAACAGCATTACTGGTGGAGGCGGATGAAGAGGGATATAGTTGATTATGTTTCCGGATGCCTCAACTGCCAGCAGGTGAAGTATGAGCATCAGCGTCCGGGTGGATTGATGCAGCGAATTGAGATTCCCGAATGGAAATGGGAGCGCATTACCATGGACTTTGTATCTGGACTTCCACGGACGGTTAGGAAGTTTGATTCCATTTGGGTCATTGTGGATCGGCTGACCAAGTCCGCCCATTTTATACCGGTGAGCACTACATATTCATCGGAGCGATTGGCGGAGATCTATATCAGAGAGGTAGTTCGGCTGCATGGTATTCCAGTTTCCATCATTTCAGATAGAGGCACTCAGTTCACTTCACGGTTCTGGAGAGCCGTACAGCAGGAGTTAGGTACTCGGGTGGAGCTGAGCACAGCATTTCACCCCCAGACTGATGGGCAGTCCGAGCGCACTATTCGGATTTTGGAGGATATGCTCCGTGCGTGCGTGATTGAGTTTGGAGGTTCATGGGATCACTTCTTGCCACTGGCGGAGTTTGCTTATAACAACAGCTACCAGTCTAGTATTCAGATGGCACCGTGTGAGGCCCTATATAGTAGGAGGTGCGGGTCTCCCGTGGGTTGGTTTGAGCTGGGCGAGGCCAGGTTGCTAGGTACTGATATGGTTCAGGATGCTATGGACAAGGTCAAGGTGATTCAGGACAGACTTCGTGCAGCCCAGTCTAGACAGAAGAGTTATGCGGACAAGAAGGTTTGCGATGTGGCTTTTATGGTTGGCGAGCGGGTTCTGCTTCGAGTCTCGCCCATGAAGGGTGTTATGAGGTTTGGGAAGAAAGGAAAGCTGAGTCCGAGATTTATTGGCCCTTTTGAGATTTTGAGGCGTGTTGGAAGGGTTGCTTATGTGTTTGCCTTACCTCCCAGCCTAGCCGGAGTCCACCCCGTATTTCATGTCTCCATGCTCCGGAGATACCATGGTGACCCGTCGCATGTGTTGGATTTCACATCCGTTCAGCTAGACAAGGATCTGTCTTATGTTGAGGAGCCAGTAGCCATTCTAGACAGGCAAGTCAGAAAGCTAAGGTCAAAGAACATCGCTTCGGTAAAGGTTCAGTGGCGGGGCCAGCCGGTCGAGGAGGCGACTTGGGAGACCGAGCAGGATATGCGCAGCCAGTACCCTCATCTTTTCACTACTCCAGGTATGTTTTCTATGCTCATTCGAGGACGAACGAATCTTTAAGTGTGGGAAGATGTAACGACCCGACCGGTCGTTTTAGAAAATTACGCCCCAATCCCTAATTTAACTGTGTTCCCCTAAGTTCATTTCTGCTATTGTGGGTTGCCGGGAGAGTCGGTTTCGAAAATTTGAGCATTTTGGGACACTTAGTCCCTAAATAAGAGCTTTGAAGCTAGAAAACGGTCCGTAGCCGGAACAGTGTTAAGACGATCTCGGAACGGAAATTCGATGGTTCCATTAGCTCCGTTAGGTGATTTCGGGGTTGGGAGCGCGTTCGGAATGTATTTTGGACGTCCGTAGCTCAATTGGGCTTGAAATGCCGAAGGTTGAAATTTTGGTGAATCCGAACGATAGGTGAGATTTTGATCCGGGGGTCAGAATGGAATTCCGACAATTTCTGTAGCTTCATTATGTGATTTTGGATATGTCCGCAAATTTTCAAGTCATTTGGACGTCGTTTGGCCGGGTTTTGAATTGAATGTTAGTTTTGAAAGTTTTGAAGAAACTTAGGCTTGAATCGATGTGATTTATGGGTTTTGATGTTGTTAGACGTGTTTTTATGATTGGAATAAGTTCGTATCGTGTTTTGGAGTATGTTGGTGGTTTTCGTTGGGGTCCCGGGAGCCTCGGGATGAATTCGGACCATCAAGCGGGCATTTGGAACTTTGAAATTTCTGCAGAAAATGTAGCAGCAGTGCAGCAGACGTTAAGCCCACGCGTTCGCGTGGCAATGGCCGCGTTCGCGTAGGCATGGTAGGGCAAAGCACCGCGTTCGCGTCCATTGAGTCACGATCGCGTAGAAGGGAAAGAGGAAGCACCGCGTTCGCGTCCCAGGTGTCGCGTACGCGTAGAAGAAAAAATGGTCGACCGGAAGGTTGTTCTTCGCGAACGCATGGGAGTCGTCGCGTTCGCGTTGAGGAAGGGAAATTGTGCTTCGCGGACGCGGGGGGGATCGTCGCGTTCGCGATAGGTAATGTTCGCAGGTCATCGCGAACGCGTGGGTTACTTCGCGTTCGCGTAGAAGAAGTTGGGCTGTTCATCGCGAACGCGTGAACAGTAACGCGAACGCGATGAGCAATGGGGTCTGGCAGTGAGCTTAAGTTCGGAACATAACACCCGCGACCCCCATTCACAAAAACGCCATTTTTGAGCTCCAAGAGAGGATTTTGAAAGGGGAAACGCTGGGATATCATCGGGAAATCATCGGGGGTAAGTTTCTTGACCTTAATTTGGTAAATTTTATATGCGTAGACTCGTATTGAGATAAGGAACCCGAATATATAATTTTCGTGATTTTTCGATAAGCGTACCGAAAGTCGGGTTTTGGCAACTTGTGGGTTTTGGTATATTTTGAGTTATTTTGATTGGGTAATGCCCAATTGGCCTATTTTGATGTGATTCTATTGATTTTTTATCAGATACTACACTTGTGGAGGCCGACATTCACGGCAAGAGGGTTATTTCTTAGTGGTTTTGTACCGGAATTGAGGTAAGTAGCTTGTCTAACTTCGTGTGGGGGACTTTCACCCCTAGGATATTATTGTGATACTTTAAATGCCTTGTACGCGAGGTGACGGGCGTGTACATGCGCTGGTTGTTGAACACATACTTTACTGAAAATGTTCAATGAGTGATATTCCTGTTTTTAGTTGTTAAATTCGATATTCCTACCCGGTAGTAGTTAGAAAAGCATGATTAGATAGAATCTAACTGTCTAGCTGCTTAAATGACTTACTTGAGTTTTCTTGGTAACCGTTGGCGCTATTTATTGGCGAAGTTGTCGTTAAGCATATTATATTTCTCCCTGTGTATTCCTTTACTTGCTGTGGTTATGGACTACGGGTTCGATTCCCGAGATCCTGACCTTATTGAAATATGGACTACGGGTTCGATTCCCGAGATCCTGAGCTTATTGAAATATGGACTACGGGTTTGATTCCCGAGATCCTGAAATTATTGAAATGTGGACTATGGGTTCGATTCCCGAGATCCTGAGATTATTGAAATGTGGACTACGGGTTCGATTCCCGAGATCCTGACTTATTGGTAGGGACTGCGGGTTCGATTCCCGGAGATCCTGAGTTATTGAGATATTTTTGAGATATGGGCTGCGGGTTCGATTCCCGGAGACCCAGAGGTACTGAGAATGGGACTGTGGGTTCAATTCCCACAGGTCCTGGATTTGTTTTATTGAGTTGATTATTTGTTGTTAGCTTAATTGTAGACAGTTGCGGTAATCATCTTATGATTGTCATCTCGGAAATTATTTTTATTATCTTTTAAACTGTTTATTTTGTTATCATCATATTATTATTGTTTCTCAGTAGGGCCCTGACCTTCCTCGTCACTACTCCATCGAGGTTAGGCTTGGCACTTACCGAGTACCGCCGTGGTGTACTCATGCTACTCTTCTGCACACTTTTGTTGTGCAGATCCAGGTACATCAGAGCAGGCTCGTGCTAGGTGATTCCGCAGCTTTCTGGGAGACTTCGAGGTATGATCTGCTACGTCCGCGGATCCGGAGGCTTCCCTTCTATTCTAGTATTACTAGTTGACATTTTTCTTCATTTCGTTGTTAGATACTCTTTACACATAGAGCCACAGTTGTATTTCCCTTTTAGTCTGTGTTACCGTGGGGTTTCGGATCTTGGTAGTGTTTTATTCATTGTGTGACGGATGTATGTGCCAAGCGGCACGGATTACATATCTTTTATGTTATTTTCCACTGTTTCTTATTTAAGTATTTATAACTTATATATTCCACAATGTGTTAGGCTTACCTAGTCTTGGGGACTGGGTGCCATCACGACATGTTCACAATTGGTGAACTAGGGTCGTGACAAAAGCACATTGGATCCTTTGAGTTTATTGTATCCCAAAGAAAACTATTTCACTCTCTGAAAAGTTGCTAATTCTATAGGAATAATTCCTTCCAGATTGTTGTACTTCAGATTCAAGAATTCAAGATTCTTCATCTTAGAGATAGCAGCAGGAATAAACCCACTGAAACTATTGTTTTCCAGAGAGAGCATTCGAAGGTCTTTTAAATCACCCAATAACTGAAGAATTTGTCCAGACAAGAAGTTGAAACTAAGATCAATGGCTCTTAATCTTTGCAAACGATTGAACTTGGTGGAAGTTCACCTTGGAAATTGTTGTAGCTTAGATCAAGTGAAACAAGAAAAGAAAGGTTGCCAAGTTGTGGTGGGATGGTACCAGTCAAGCCCATGCCTGAAATATTCAGTAGAGTAACTCGTTCATGGCGCAAGCCACAAGTGATTCCTATCCAGTTACAAATTGAGGTAGAATTAGAAGACCAGTCTGTTGAGAGAATGCGATAAGGGTCTAAAGTGATTTGGTATTTTAAGGCAAGAAGAGAAGATTGATCTGTGCTTATATTCATGGCTAAGCATGAAGTTGCTATAATGTGAAGAGATATCAATAAAAATGCTAACAAGAATGTTTTCTCCATTGAGTCTATGAAGGGAAATGCATTTGTTGGTTGGATCTTTGCAGCAATATATGATCTATCTTTATTGAAACTGATTAAATTTATACTATTGAGAAGATATATGTTACAACCCATAACCACACACATTAGTTCATTCCATAAGTTAGATAACACAAATCCAAGAAGGAATTATCCTTGAGATGATAAGAAGTTAATCCGATTAATCTTAAGTGATACAAGGGTGCATAAGGGTGATTAACAAGTATTATAAGTTAAACGAATCAAGGATGCTATAACTCGTACTTTTGGGTAAACCTATAGATGCTTAGTATACTTAGGAGGTCATGCTTTAAGGTATTTGAATCATATAATATCCGTATCATAATTTTTGAAGTCAAACGAGTTATGGAACAAAAGTCGACAAAAGTTGTTGCAACTTAGGTTCATAGTTTTACCTAAACTTTAGGTCAAATGTTATTACGCATTTCTCCCAATATACTTGGAATTACGGGGTGATCCGCCCAAAAAATGGAAGATCTATGAGTCTAGTTTCCAACGCATTAAACGGTTTAGCAATACGACATTGGAATAGAGAGATATAGACATTTTCGTGAGACTGCACAAGCTGCTAGGTGCAAGTAGGTGAGTCACCTACTTGGTTAAATGTCGGCCCAAAAGAGGGAATTTCGGATCAGATAAGCAGCCCATTAAAAGGCTTATCTTCTGCAATATATCCCTCTTTATATGTCACAAATAACCAGACCTAAGACCCTGCAAATTCCTCCCAAAAATTATCCACAAACCCTAATTGATTTTCCCTCTCTTTCAAGTTCAAATTGGGGGTAAACACTAGAGTTTGAAGAACCAAGTTAAAGGCTGAGTTATCCAAAAACAAAGGTGAGTTTACTGCTATATTTCATACATTTATTCTGCTGTAAATTCATGGTAATTCGTTATATACATGTAAGAACTCACGGGACGGTGATCGGAAGCCGTGAGTTCAAGTTATTCACTTGTAGCGGACTGTTTTGTGGACTATTTTGTGTTGCTGTTGGGCTGCGTTTTTATTACTGTTTTGTGGAGTATTGGAGGAGGCAGGGTGTGGAGAAACACCATATATATGTTGGGTTGTGGTCTGCTAGTCCTTCGTAATATTTTTGGGTCATTTGGTACGACTATAGTGGCCGTCATATGTATGATGTGAGTAGGTTGTGTGTGGACTGTTTTGGGAGGCTCAATATGTTTATTATTGATGTTGTTTAGGCTGTTTGGTGATTGTTTTGAATGGTGTGAAGTCATATATATAGGGGAGGTGCTGTCCGTTTCATCACAAAATAAGTTGTGATTGGTACATAATAGTTGCGACGCTTAAACGTTAACGATAGTGTCATTTCTCCTATTGTAGACTAAGGAGTCGTGACGTTTGCATAACTTGAGGTTGTGGCAGTATATACAAGGTATGTGTGGCTATCCCTTTCCTTCTTTTGCACGACTCCGATTGCACATAATGTAATGAACGAGCTTCCAAAGATACTCTATTCTTAGAAGCTAAGCAGTACTTACATTGTTTCCCCTCTTATGGAACGATTGAAGTTGATGTTGCTTCTCTTATTCTTAAGTTATCAATCTTGTTGGTACTTCCTGATTCCTATAAGGTTCATAGTGAAGAGTTAGTCCTAATAAGGTGTACATAGGATACCGACCTTACGTCACTCCGAAAGGTCTACAAGGTGTTTCCATGAGTCGAGCATGCATTATATATATGTATCTATTTTACTCTACCGAGCCGCGCTATAGTCGGCCGGGTACGGCACCTATTGTGCAACCACTGATCAGTTGGGTTTTACCGAGCTCCATGTGGCCGGGTACGATTCTACCGAGCCTTATAATGGCCGGGTATGTTTTTACCGAGCCTATTACGGCCGGGTACGATATGATGATGATGATGCCCACAGAGGCGTATGTTTTAAAAGATTATGTATTTATACATATGTATCATGTATTTCATGTCAGTAGCCCTAAGAGGTACTCAGATGTTACAGGTTGTATATTCTCTATCCCTGCTCGCATTGCTGTTCATATTTATGGTTCTCTGCCTTACATACTCAGTACTTTATTCGTACTGACGTCCTTTTATTTGTGGACGCTGCATGTCGTGCTGCAGGTCCTGATAGACAGGCAGGTGCAGCTCCCCCATCACAGTAGGTTGTTCAGTTCAGCGGTGATTGGCGAGATCTCTTCTCCGGACTTGCCTTGGACTTGGTATGCATTTTTGTTATAGACATTATGGGTATGTCGGGGCCTTGTTCCAGCTATGTTGCAGCACTTATGTTCCTTTAGAGGCTCATAGACAAGTGTCGACTCATGTATAGTTTGGTATGCCTTGTCGGCTGGTTTTTGTTGTATAGTCTTTCATTTTAGCGTGGTAGCTTGTACCATATGTATATAGTTTCTTGATTGTCCGGTCATCCCATGTTATGTAGGTTCATGCAATCATATTTTATTGTTGGTTGTTCATGATCCATGTCTACCTTTTATATTGGTCTCGTCAGCCTTAAAAGATAATAAAGAAGGTTAGATAAAATGTACGTTGGTGCTCGGCAAGTATGGTCGGGTGCTAGTCATGGTCCTCCAGTTTGGGTCGTGACAAACTTGGTATCCGAGCAAGTCTGTCCTAGGGATTGTCTATGAGCCATGTCTAGTAGAGTCTTGATTATGGATGTGTAGCACGCCACATTTATAATCAAGAGGCTACATGACATCTAGGGTTGTTACCTTCTTCCTGAATCTAGATCGTGCATAGAGTTGAGTCGTAAGTGTTCGTCTCTAATATTCACCTTGTTTTCTTTCAGCGATGCCTTCGACTAGGAAACAAACAATTAGTAGACGGCTTGATACAGCTACGGGAGAGGGTACCAGTCAGGTGCCCCAAGCCAGAGCAGGCCAAAGTGAGGCTCAGAGTGAGATGCCGTCTCATACCTCATCTACTCCGTCTCCTCCAGAGGATATTAGGTGGCACCCAGCACCTCCAGCTCCTCCGTCTGGCACTACAGACCAGGATATGCAGAGTGCTTTGCAGTTATTGACTAGCTTGGTAGTTGCTCAGGCTCAGAGGCAGAATACAGGTGCTGCTGATAAACCAGTTAGTACAAGAGTTCGTGATTTTATTAATTTAGACCCTCCAGTGTTTACCGGATCAGACCCCAAGGAGGATCCGCAGACTTTTATTGACCAGGTTCATCGTACACTACGGGTTATGCATGTTAGTGATATAGAGGCAGTAGAGTTGGCTTCTTATCGACTACGAGATTTAGCGGTTCTTTGGTATGATAGTTGGGAGAGATCCAGGGGTCCGAACGCTCCTCCAGCTGTGTGGAAGGATTTTTCTGAGGCCTTTCTTCGTCACTATTTGCCGGTTGAGATACGACGAGCTAGAGCTGATAAGTTCTTGAACCTTAGACAAGGTAATTTAAGTGTGCGAGAGTATAGCATGCAGTTTGATTCTTTAGCAAGGTATGCTCCCCATATGGTGGCCGAGATGAGTGATAGGGTGCATTTGTTCGTGAACGGGTTGGGACCCCATCCGATTAATGAGTGTATGACAGCCTCCTTGGTAGAAGGCATGGATATTTCCCGTATTCAAGCTTATGCTCAGACCCTAGAGGATCGTAAGCGCCAGCAGAGGGCAGATAGGGAGCAGGATAGGGGCCAGTATAAGAGGGCGAGATTTGCAAGGTATTCTGATGACTTAAGAGGCAGCGCCAGGCCCCAGTCTTCGAGGAGTTCGGCGCCATCTGTAGCTAGTGCTCCTCCACAGTTTCAGAGGCCTCGATATGATCGATCCTATTCTGGTCCAGGTCAGAGTTCGCAGGCATCTGGATCGCAACATCACAAGGATACTAGTCAGACGAAACCCCCAACACCACGTTGTGATCAGTGCGGCAAGGCCCACTTTGGACTGTGCCGTCGAGGTTCTGATGCGTGTTATTCTTGCGGACAGCCTGGCCATATGATGAGGGATTGTCCTAATAGTGGAGGTGATGGTATGGCTCAACCGACTAGATCTGTGTCTGGTTCTTCCTCATCAGTTCGACCTCCAGCAGGGGGTTTTCAGCAGTCGACAGGTCGTGGTAGAGGTAGAGGTGCAGGACCGAGTTCTAGTGGTGCTCAAAATCGAACATATGCTCTAGTAGGTCGACAGGATCTCGAGTCATCTCCAGATGTTGTTACAGGTATATTATCTGTGTTTTCTTATGATGTATATGCGTTGATTGATCCGGGATCTACATTATCATATGTTACACCCTTTGTGGCTAATAAGTTTAGCATTGAACCTGAATTGATAAGTAAACCCCTTGCGGTATCTACTCCAATAGGAGATTTTGTGATTGCTAGAAGGGTATATAGAGGTTGCACTGTGATGCTTTGTAGTCGTCAAACCTCGGCAGATTTATTTGAGTTAGAAATGGTTGATTTTGATGTGATACTGGGAATGGACTGGTTGGCCTCATGCTATGCAAATGTTGACTGTCGCATGAAGATAGTTAGGTTTCAATTTCCTGGTGAACCCGTCTTTGAATGGAAGGGGAACATTGCTACATCGAAAAGTAGATTTATTTCCTATCTTAAGGCAAGGAAAATGATCTCAAAAGGTTACATTTATCATCTTGTTCGCGTTAGGGATGCCGAGGCGAAGCTGCCTACTCTACAATCTATCCCCGTGGTCAATGAATTTCCAGATGTTTTCCCAAATGAACTCCCAGGTCTTCCTCCAGAAAGGGAGATTGAGTTTAGCATTGATGTGTTGCCTGACACTCAACCGATTTCTATCCCTCCATATAGAATGGCCCCGGCAGAGCTGCGAGAGTTGAAGGCGCAGTTAAAGGACTTGCTAGATAAGGGATTCATTAGACCTAGCACTTCACCTTGGGGTGCGCCAGTCCTATTCGTGCGGAAGAAAGATGGGTCATTACGGATGTGTATCGACTATCGGCAGTTGAATAAGTTTACTATAAAGAACAAGTATCCACTTCCAAGAATTGACGACCTGTTTGACCAACTCCAGGGTGCCAAGTATTTCTCCAAGATTGACTTACGTTCAGGGTATCATCAGGTGAGGGTTAAGGAGAAGGATATTCCAAAGACGGCCTTCCGGACAAGATATGGACACTTTGAGTTCTTGGTGATGTCGTTCGGGCTAACAAATGCCCCAGCAGCTTTATGGATCTCATGAATACTGTATTCAGGCCCTATCTTGATGTGTTCGTGATTGTATTCATTGATGACATTCTGGTGTATTCTCGTTCGGAGGAGGAACATGCGAGCCATTTGCGGATAGTATTACAGATGCTTCAGGATCATAAGTTATATGCTAAGCTCGCCAAATGTGAATTCTGGCTGAACTCAGTAGCATTCCTTGGCCATGTGATATCTGACGAGGGTATTAGTGTCGACACTCAGAAGATTGATGCAGTAAAGAATTGGCCGAGACCTACAACACCATCAGAAGTTCGTAGCTTCCTGGGGCTAGCAGGATATTATAGGCGGTTTGTAGAAGGGTTTTCCTCTATATCAGCACCATTGACTAAGTTAACACAGAAAGATACCAAGTTCCAGTGGTCTAACACTTGTGAACGTAGTTTTCAGGAGCTGAAGGATCGATTGACATCCGCACCGGTGCTCACTCTCCCTGAAGGAACAGAAGGATATGTGGTATATTGTGATGCCTCAGGTATAGGTTTGGGGTGCGTGTTGATGCAACATGGGAAGGTGATTTCATATGCATCAAGACAATTGAAGAAGCATGAAAAGAATTATCCAACCCATGATTTGGAATTGGCTGTAGTAATATATATGCTTTGAAGATATGGCGGCACTACTTATACGGTGTCCATGTTGACATCTACAAAGATCACAAGAGTCTACAATACATCTTCAAGCAGAAAGAGTTAAATTTGAGGCAGCGTAGGTGGCTTGAATTAATGAAGGACTACGACGTCGAGATATTGTATCATCCCGGTAAAGCCAATGTTGTGGCAGATGCTCTCAGCCGTAAGTTAATGGGAAGCTTAGTACATATTGATGCAGGTAGATGGGGGTTGACTAAAGAGCTTCATCGGCTAGCCAATATGAGAATCAGATTGTTAGACTCTGATGACGGAAGTGTTACTGTACAGAATACATCAGAATCATCTTTGGTAGCCGAGGTAAAAGCACGGCAAAATGAAGATCCTATCTTACTACGATTGAGAGAGAACATTCAGCAGTGTAAAATTACGGCTTTTGAGATCGGAGGAGATGGGGCACTGAGATACCAGGGCCGATTATGTGTGCCGAATGTAGCAGGGTTGCGAGAAAAGATTATGAATGAAATTCATCAATCCCGATATTCCATCCATCCTGGCTCAACAAAGATGTATCATGATGTCAAGGAGCAGTATTGGTGGGATAACATGAAAAAGTCTATTGCGGAATTTGTAGCCCAGTGTCCCAATTGTCAACAAGTAAAGATAGAACATCAGAAACCCGGTGGATTGCTTCAGAATATAGAAATTCCGACCTGGAAATGGGAGGTGATTAATATAGACTTCGTTATTGGATTACCTCGATCTTATCATAAGTTTGACTCTATCTGGGTGATAGTTGATCGACTTACAAAATGTGCTCATTTTCTGCCAGTTAAGACAACTTACTCGGCTGAAGATTATGCGAAGTTGTATATCAAGGAGATTGTTAGGCTTCATGGTGTGCCGGTATCTATTATATCAGATCGAGGAGCTCAATTTACGGCTAACTTTTGGAGGTCTTTTCAGAAAGGTTTAGGCACACAGGTGAATCTCAGCACTGCATTTCATCCGCAGACTGACGGACAGGCTGAACGTACCATTCGGACATTGGAAGATATGCTACGAGCATGTGTTCTAGATTTTAAGGGAAATTGGGATGACCATCTTCCACTCATAGAATTTGCCTACAATAATAGCTACCATTCCAGTATTAAAATGGCCCCATATGAGGCACTATATGGGAGGAGATGTAGATCACCAGTTGGATGGTTTGAAGTCGGTGAAACGGAATTATATGGGCCAGATTTGATTCACCAAGCCATTGAGAAGGTGAAAGTGATACAGGAACGATTGAGGACGGCACAAAGCAGGCAAAAGTCTTATTCCGATGTCCGACGTCGTGATCTAGAGTTTGAGGTTGGTGATTGGGTTTTCTTGAGGATTTCACCAATGAAGGGTGTTATGCATTTTGGGAAGAAAGGTAAGCCGAGTCCAAGGTATATCGGTCCGTATAAAATTCTTCAACGAATTGGACAAGTTGCTTATGAGTTAGAATTGCCATCCGAATTAGAATTTGTCCACCCGGTATTCCATGTATCTATGTTGAGGAAATGTATTGGAGACCCTTCTCGAGTTGTCCCTATCAAAGATGTTCAAGTTATAGAGGATCTATCATATGAAGAAGTGCCAGTAGCCATATTAGATCGACAAGTCCGCAAGCTGAGAACAAAAGATGTAGCTTCCGTCAAAGTATTGTGGAGGAACAAGAATGTGAAAGAAATGACATGGGAAGCGGAAGAAGAGATGAAGTCTAAATACCCTTACCTATTCCAGAATGATGATAACAAGGATGTTGGTGGAACGCAAGATACATTATAAAGGTGAAATGGCTTTACGAGGTAAGCAATAACTTGAGAACTCTCTTCCTTAATACAAAGTGGTGATATGTAAATAATGTCCATGTCCATAATGCTTTGTGTAGCCTTGTGTGGTCATACTTTGAGCTTTACTGCTTGCAAATCTTGCTAGTAACCATTTTATAGGGGAAAATTCACCAAATATTTCCGTTGGAATCCACGATGATTTGGACTCCCCATAAACCCTTACATTCGAGGACGAATGTTCCTAAGGGGGGGAGGGTGTTACAACCCATAACCACACACATTAGTTCATTCCATAAGTTAGATAACACAAATCCAAGAAGGAATTATCCTTGAGATGATAAGAAGTTAATCCGATTAATCTTAAGTGATATAAGGGTGCATAAGGGTGATTAACAAGTATTATAAGTTAAACGAATCAAGGATGCTATAACTCGTACTTTTGGGTAAACCTATAGATGCTTAGTATACTTAGGAGGTCATATTTTAAGGTATTTGAATCATATAATATCTGTATCATAATTTTTGAAGTCAAACGAGTTATGGAACAAAAGTCGACAAAAGTTGTTGCAACTTAGGTTCATAGTTTTACCTAAACTTTAGGTCAAATGTTATTACGTATTTCTCCCAATATACTTGGAATTACGGGGTGATCTGCCAACCAAATTGAAGATCTATGAGTCTAGTTTCCAACGCATTAAATGGTTTAGCAATACGACATTGGAATAGAGAGATATAGACATTTTCGTGAGACTGCACAAGCTGCTAGGTGCAAGTAGGTGAGTCACCCACTTGGTTAAATGTCGGCCCAAAAGTGGGAATTTCGGGTCCGATAAGCAGCCCATTAAAAGGCTTATCTTCTGCAATATATCCCTCTTTATATTTCACAAATAACCAGACCTAAGACCCTGCAAAATGCCTCCCAAAAATTATCCACAAACCCTAATTGATTTTCCCTCTCTTTCAAGTTCAAATTGGGGGTAAACACTAGAGTTTGAAGAACCAAGTTAAAGGCTGAGTTATCCAACAACAAAGGTGAGTTTAGTGCTATATTTCATACATTTATTCTGCTGTAAATTCATGGTAATTCGTTATATACATGTAAGAACTCACGGGACGGTGATCGGAAGCCGTGAGTTCAAGTTATTCACTTGTAGCCGACTGTTTTGTGTTGCTGTTGGGCTGCGTTTTTATTATTGTTTTGTGGAGTTTTGGAGGAGGCAGGGTGTGGGGAAACACCATATATATGTTGGGTTGTGGTCTGCTAGTCCTTCGTAATATTTTTGGGTCATTTGGTACGACTATAGTGGCCGTCTGTATGATGTGAGTAGGTTGTGTGTGGACTGTTTTGGGAGGCTCAATATGTTTATTATTGATGTTGTTTAGGCTGTTTGGTGATTGTTTTGAATGGTGTGAAGTCATATATATAGGGGAGGTGCTGTCCGTTTCATCACAAAATAGGTTGTGATTGGTACATAATAGTTGCGACGCTTAAACGTTAACGATAGTGTCATTTCTCCTATTGTAGACTAAGGAGTCGTGACGTTTGCATAGCTTGAGGTTGTGGCAGTATATACAAGGTATGTGTGGCTATCCCTTTCCTTCTTTTGCATGACTCCGATTGTACATAATGTAATGAACGAGCTTCCAAAGATACTCTATTCTTAGAAGCTAAGCAGTACTTACATTGTTTCCCCTCTTATGGAACGATTGATGTTGATGTTTCTTCTCTTATTCTTATGTTATCAATCTTGTTGGTACTTCCCGATTCCTATAAGGTTCATAGTGAAGAGTTAGTCCTAATAAGGTGTACATAGGATACCGACCTTACGTCACTCCGAAAGGTCTACAAGGTGTTTCCATGAGTCGAGCATGCATTATATATATGTATCTATTTTACTCTACCGAGCCGCGCTATAGTCGGCCGGGTACGGCACCTATTGTGCAACCACTGATCAGTTGGGTTTTACCGAGCTCCACGTGGCCGGGTACGATTCTACCGAGCCTTATAATGGCCGGGTATGTTTTTACCGAGCCTATTATGGCCGGGTACAATATGATGATGATGATGCCCACAGAGGCGTATGTTTTAAAAGATTATGTATTTATACATATGTATCATGTATTTCATGTCAGTAGCCCTCAGAGGTACTCAGATGTTACAGGTTGTATATTCTCTATCCCTGCTTACATTACTGTTCGTATTTATGGTTCTCTGCCTTACATACTCAGTACTTTATTCGTACCGACGTCCTTTTATTTGTGGACGCTGCATGTCGTGCTGCAGGTCCTGATAGACAGGCAGGTGCAGCTCCCCCATCACAGTAGGTTGTCCAGTTCAGCGGTGATTGGCGAGATCCCTTCTCCGGACTTGCCTTGGTCTTGGTATGCATTTTTGTTATAGACATTATGGGTATGTCGGGGCCTTGTTTCAGCTATGTTGCAGCACTTATGTTCCTTTAGAGGCTCATAGACAAGTGTCGACTCATGTATAGTTTGGTATGCCTTGTCGGCTGGTTTTTTGTTGTATAGTCTTTCATTTTAGCGTGGTAGCTTGTACCATATGTATATAGTTTCTTGATTGTCTGGTCATCCCATGTTATGTAGGTTCATGCAATCATATTTTATTGTTGGTTGTTCATGATCCATGTCTACCATTTATATTGGTCTCGTCGGCCTAAAAGATAATAAAGAAGGTTAGATAAAATGTACGTTGGTGCTCGGCAAGTAAGGTCGGGTGCTAGTCATGGTCCTCCTGTTTGGGTCGTGACAAACTTGGTATCAGAGCAAGTCCGTCCTAGGGATTGTCTATGAGCCATGTCTAGTAGAGTCTTGATTATGGATGTGTAGCGCGCCACATTTATAATCGGGAGGCTACATGACATCTAGGGTTGTTACCTTCTTCCTGAATCTAGATCGTGCATAGAGTTGAGTCGTAAGTGTCCGTCTCTAATATTCACCTTGTTTTCTTTCAGCGATGCCTTCGACTAGGAAACAAACAATTAGTAGACGGCTTGATACGACTGCGGGAGAGGGTACAAGTCAGGTGCCCCAAGCCAGAGCAGGCCAAAGTGAGGCTCAGAGTGAGATGCCGTCTCAGACCTCATCTACTCCGTCTCCTCTAGAGGATATTAGGTGGCACCCAGCACCTCCAGCTCCTCCGTCTGGCACTACAGACCAGGATATGCGGAGTGCTTTGCAGGTTATTGACTAGCTTGGTAGCTGCTCAGGCTCAGAGGCAGAATATAGGTGTTGCTGATAACCAGTTAGTACAAGAGTTCGTGATTTTATTAATTTAGACCCTCCGGTGTTTACCGGATCAGACCCCAAGGAGGATCCGCAGACTTTTATTGACCAGGTTCATCGTACACTACGGGTTATGCATGTTAGTGATATAGAGGCAGTAGAGTTGGCTTCTTATCGACTACGGGATTTAGCGGTTCTTTGGTATGATAGTTGGGAGAGATCCAGGGGTCCGAACGCTCCTCCAGCTGTGTGGAAGGATTTTTCTAAGGCCTTTCTTCGTCACTATTTGCCAGTTGAGATACGACGAGCTAGAGATGATAAGTTCTTGAACCTTAGACAAGGTAATTTAAGTGTGCGAGAGTATAGCATGCATTTTGATTCTTTAGCAAGGTATGCTCCCCATATGGTTGCCGAGATGAGTGATAGGGTGCATTTGTTCGTGAACGGGTTGGGACCCCATCTGATAAATGAGTGTATGACAGCCTCCTTGGTAGAAGGCATAGATATTTCCCGTATTCAAGCTTATGCTCGGACCCTAGAGGATCGTAAGCGCCAGCAGAGGGCAGATAGGGAGCAGGATAGGGGCCAGCATAAGAGGGCGAGATTTTCAAGGTATTCTGATGACTTAAGAGGCAGCGCCAGGCCCCAGTCTTCGAGGAGTTCGGCGCCATCTGTAGCTAGTGCTCCTCCACAGTTTCAGAGGCCTCGATATGATCGATCCTATTCTGGTCTAGGTCAGAGTTCGCAGGCATCTGGATCGCAACATCACAGGGATACTAGTCCGACGAAACCCCCAACACCACGTTGTGATCAGTGCGGCAAGGCCCACCTTGGACTGTGCCGTCGAGGGTCTGATGCGTGTTATTCTTGCGGACAGCCTGGCCATATGATGAGGGATTGTCCTAACAGGGGAGGTGATGGTATGGCTCAACCGACTAGATCTGTGTCTGGTTCTTCCTCATCAGTTCGACCTCCAGCACGGGGTTTTCAGCAGTCGACATGTCGTGGTAGAGGTAGAGGTGCAGGACCGAGTTCGAGTGGTGCTCAAAATCGAACATATGCTCTAGTAGGTCGATAGGATTTCGAGTCATCTCCAGATGTTGTTACAGGTATATTATCTGTGTTTTCTTATGATGTATATGCGTTGATTGATCCGGGATCTACATTATCATATCTTACACCCTTTGTGGCTAATAAGTTTAGCATTGAACCTGAATTGATAAGTAAACCCCTTGCGGTATCTACTCCAATAGGAGATTTTGTGATTGCTAGAAGGGTATATAGAGGTTGCACTGTAATGATTTGTAGTCGTCAAACCTCGGCAGATTTATTTGAGTTAGAAATGGTTGATTTTGATGTGATACTGGGAATGGACTGGTTGGCCTCATGCTATGCAAATGTTGACTGTCGCATGAAGATGGTTAGGTTTCAATTTCCTGGTGAACCCATCATTGAATGGAAGGGGAACATTTCTACATCGAAAAGTAGATTTATTTCCTATCTTAAGGCAAGGAAAATGATCTCAAAAGGTTACATTTATCATCTTGTTCGCGTTAGGGATGCCGAGGCGAAGCTGCCTACTCTACAATCTATCCCCGTGGTCAATGAATTTCCAGATGTTTTCCCAAATGAACTCCCAGGTCTTCCTCCAGAAAGGGAGATTGAGTTTAGCATTGATGTGTTGCCTGACACTCAACCGATTTCTATCCCTCCATATAGAATGGCCCCGGCAGAGCTGCGAGAGTTGAAGGCGCAGTTAAGGGACTTGCTAGATAAGGGCTACATTAGACCTAGCACTTCACCTTGGGGTGCGCCAGTCCTATTCGTGCGGAAGAAAGATGGGTCATTATGGATGTGTATCGACTATCGGCAGTTGAATAAGTTTACTATAAAGAACAAGTATCCACTTCCAAGAATTGACGACCTGTTTGACCAACTCCAGGGTGCCAAGTATTTCTCCAAGATTGACTTACGTTCAGGGTATCATCAGGTGAGGGTTAAGGAGAAGGATATTCCAAAGACGGCCTTCCGGACAAGATATGGACACTTTGAGTTCTTGGTGATGTCGTTCGGGCTAACAAATGCCCTAGCAGCTTTTATGGATCTCATGAATACTGTATTCAGGCCCTATCTTGATGTGTTCGTGATTGTATTCATTGATGACATTCCGGTGTATTCTCGTTCGGAGGAGGAACATGCGAGCCACTTGCGGATAGTATTACAGATGCTTCAGGATCGTAAATTATATGCTAAGCTCGCCAAATGTGAATTCTGGCTGAACTCAGTAGCATTCCTTGGCCATGTGATATCTGATGAGGGTATTAGTGTCGACACTCAGAAGATTGATGCAGTAAAGAATTGGCCGAGACCTACAACACCATCAGAAGTTCGTAGCTTCCCGGGGCTAGCAGGATATTATAGGCGGTTTGTAGAAGGGTTTTCCTCTATATCAAGCACCATTGACTAAGTTAACACAGAAAGCTACCAAGTTCCAGTGGTCTAACACTTGTGAACGTAGTTTTCGGGAGCTGAAGGATCGATTGACATCTGCACCGGTGCTCACTCTCCCTGAAGGAACAGAAGGATATGTGGTATATTGTGATGCCTCGGGTATAGGTTTGGGGTGCGTGTTGATGCAGCATGGGAAGGTGATTTCATATGCATCAAGACAATTGAAGAAGCATGAAAAGAATTATCCAACCCATGATTTGGAATTGGCTGCAGTAATATATGCTTTGAAGATATGGCGGCACTACTTATACGGTGTCCATGTTGACATCTACAAAGATCACAAGAGTCTACAATACATCTTCAAGCAGAAAGAGTTGAATTTGAGGCAGCGTAGGTGGCTTGCATTACTGAAGGACTACGACGTCGAGATATTGTATCATCCCGGTAAAGCCAATGTTGTGGTAGATGCTCTCAACCGTAAGTCAATGGGAAGCTTAGTACATATTGATGCAGGTAGATGGGGGTTGACTAAAGAGCTTCATCAGCTAGCCAATATGAGAATCAGATTGTTAGACTCTGATGACGGAAGTGTTACTGTATAGAATACATCAGAATTATCTTTGGTAGCCGAGGTAAAAGCACGGCAAAATGAAGATCCTATCTTACTACGATTGAGAGAGAACATTCAGCAGTGTAAATTACGGCTTTTGAGATCGGAGGAGATGGGGCACTGAGATACCAGGGCCGATTATGTGTGCCGAATGTAGCAGGGTTGCGAGAAAAGATTATGAATGAAATTCATCAATCCCGATATTCCATCCATACTGGCTCAACAAAGATGTATCATAATGTCAAGGAGCAGTATTGGTGGGATAACATGAAAAAGTCTATTGCAGAATTTGTAGCCCACTGTCCAAATTGTTAACAAGTAAAGATAGAACATCAGAAACCCGGTGGATTGCTTCAGAATATAGAAATTCCGACCTGGAAATGGGAGGTGATTAATATGGACTTCGTTATTGGATTACCTCGATCTTATCATAAGTTTGACTTTATCTGGGTGATAGTTGATCGACTTACAAAATGTGCTCATTTTCTGCCAGTTAAGACAACTTACTCGACTGAAGATTATGCGAAGTTGTATATCAAGGAGATTGTTAGGCTTCATGGTGTGCCGGTATCTATTATATCAGATCGAGGAGCTCAATTTACGGCTAACTTTTGGAGGTCTTTTCAGAAAGGTTTAGGCACACAGGTGAATCTCAGCACTGCATTTCATCCGCAGACTGACGGACAGGCTGAACGTACCATTCATACATTGGAAGATATGCTACGAGCATGTGTTCTAGATTTTAAGGGAAATTGGGATGACCATCTTCCACTCATAGAATTTGCCTACAATAATAGCTACCATTCCAATATTAAAATGGCCCCATATGAGGCACTATATGGGAGGAGATGTAGATCACCAGTTGGATGGTTTGAAGTCGGTGAAATAGAATTATATGGGCCCGATTTGATTCACCAAGCCATTGAGAAGGTGAAAGTGATACAGGAACGATTGAGGACGGCACAAAGCAGGCAAAAGTCTTATTCCGATGTCCGACGTCGTGATCTAGAGTTTGAGGTTGGTGATTAGGTTTTCTTGAGGATTTCACCAATGAAGGGTGTTATGCGTTTTGGGAAGAAATGTAAGCTGAGTCCAAGGTATATCAGTCCGTATAAAATTCTTCAACGAATTGGACAAGTTGCTTATGAGTTAGAATTGCCATCCGAATTAGAATTTGTCCACCCGGTATTCCATGTATCTATGTTGAGGAAATGTATTGGAGACCCTTCTCGAGTTGTCCCTATCAAAGATGTTCAAGTTACAGAGGATCTATCATATGAAGAAGTGCCAGTGGCCATATTAGATCGACAAGTCCGCAAGCCTGAGAACAAAAGATGTAGCTTCCGTCAAAGTATTGTGGAGGAACAAGAATGTGAAAGAAATGACATGGGAAGCGGAAGAAGAGATGAAGTCTAAATACCCTTACCTATTCCAGAATGATGATAACAAGGATGTTGGTGGAACGCAAGATACATTATAAAGGTGAAATGGCTTTACGAGGTAAGCAATAACTTGAGAACTCTCTTCCTTAATACAAAGTGGTGATATGTAAATAATGTCCATGTCCATAATGCTTTGTGTAGCCTTGTGTGGTCATACTTTGAGCTTTACTGCTTGCAAATCTTGCTAGTAACCATTTTATATGGGAAAATTCACCAAATATTTCCGTTGGAATCCACGATGATTTGGACTCCCCATAAACCCTTACATTCGAGGACGAATGTTCCTAAGGGGGGAGGGTGTTACAACCCATAACCACACACATTAGTTCATTCCATAAGTTAGATAACACAAATCCAAGAAGGAATTATTCTTGAGATGATAAGAAGTTAATCCGATTAATCTTAAGTGATACAAGGGTGCATAAGGGTGATTAACAAGTATTATAAGTTAAACGAATCAAGGATGCTATAACTCGTACTTTTGGGTAAACCTATAGATGCTTAGTATACTTAGGAGGTCATGCTTTAAGGTATTTGAATCATATAATATCCGTATCATAATTTTTGAAGTCAAACGAGTTATGGAACAAAAGTCGACAAAAGTTGTTGCAACTTAGGTTCATAGTTTTACCTAAACTTTAGGTCAAATGTTATTACGTATTTCTCCCAATATACTTGGAATTACGGGGTGATCTACCCACCAAATTGAAGATCTATGAATCTAGTTTCCAACGCATTAAACGGTTTAGCAATACGACATTGGAATAGAGAGATATAGACATTTTCGTGAGACTGCACAAGCTGCTAGGTGCAAGTAGGTGAGTCACCTACTTGGTTAAATGTCGGCCCAAAAGAGGGAATTTCGGGTCAGATAAGCAGCCCATTAAAAGGCTTATCTTCTGCAATATATCCCTCTTTATATTTCACAAATAACCAGACCTAAGACCCTGCAAAATTCCTCCCAAAAATTATCCACAAACCCTAATTGATTTTCCCTCTCTTTCAAGTTCAAATTGGGGGTAAACACTAGTGAGTTTGAAGAACCAAGTTAAAGGCTGAGTTATCCAACAACAAAGGTGAGTTTACTGCTATATTTCATACATTTATTCTGCTGTAAATTCATGGTAATTCGTTATATACATGTAAGAACTCACGGGACGGTGATCGGAAGCCGTGAGTTCAAGTTATTCACTTGTAGCGGACTATTTTGTGGACTGTTTTGTGTTGCTGTTGGGCTGCGTTTTTATTACTGTTTTGTGGAGTTTTGGAGGAGGCAGGGTGTGGAGAAACACCATATATATGTTGGGTTGTGGTCTGCTAGTCCTTCATAATATTTTTGGGTCATTTGGTACGACTATAGTGGCCGTCATATGTATGATGTGAGTAGGTTGTGTGTGGACTGTTTTGGGAGGCTCAATATGTTTATTATTGATGTTGTTTAGGCTGTTTGGTGATTGTTTTGAATGGTGTGAAGTCTTATATATAGGGGAGGTGCTGTCCGTTTCATCACAAAATAGGTTGTGATTGGTACATAATAGTTGCGACGCTTAAAAGTTAACGATAGTTTCATTTCTCCTATTGTAGACTAAGGAGTCGTGACGTTTGCATAGCTTGAGGTTGTGGCAGTATATACAAGGTATGTGTGGCTATCCCTTTCCTTCCTTTGCACGACTCCGATTGTACATAATTTAAAGAACGAGCTTCCAAAGATACTCTATTCTTAGAAGCTAAGCAGTACTTACATTGTTTCCCCTCTTATGGAACGATTGAAGTTGATGTTGCTTCTCTTATTCTTAAGTTATCAATCTTGTTGGTACTTCCTGATTCCTATAAGGTTCATAGTTAATAGTTAGTCCTAATAAGGTGTACATAGGATACCGACCTTACGTCACTCCGAAAGGTCTACAAGGTGTTTCCATGAGTCGAGCATGCATTATATATATGTATCTATTTTACTCTACCGAGTCGCGCTATAGTCGGCCGGGTACGGCACCTATTGTGCAACCACTGATCAGTTGGGTTTTACCGAGCTCCACGTGGCCGGGTACAATTCTACCGAGCCTTATAATGGCCGGGTATGTTTTTACCGAGCCTATTACGGCCGGGTACGATATGATGATGATGATGCCCACAGAGGCGTATGTTTTAAAAGATTATGTATTTATACATATGTATCATGTATTTCATGTCAGTAGCCCTCAGAGGTACTCAGATGTTACAGGTTGTATATTCTCTATCCCCGCTCACATTGCTGTTCATATTTATGGTTCTCTGCCTTACATACTCAGTACTTTATTCGTACTGACGTCCTTTTATTTGTAGACGCTGCATGTCGTGCTGCAGGTCCTGATAGACAGGCAGGTGTAGCTCCCCCATCACAGTAGGTTGTCCAGTTCAGCGGTGATTGGCGAGATCCCTTCTCCGGACTTGCCTTGGTCTTGGTATGCATTTTTGTTATAGACATTATGGGTATGTCGGGGCCTTGTTCCGGCTATGTTGCAGCACTTATGTTCCTTTAGAGGCTCATAGACAAGTTGTCGACTCATGTATAGTTTGGTATGCCTTGTCGGCTGGTTTTTTGTTGTATAGTCTTTCATTTTAGCGTGGTAGCTTGTACCATATGTATATAGTTTCTTGATTGTCTGATCATCCCATGTTATGTAGGTTCATGCAATCATATTTTATTGTTGGTTGTTCATGATCGATGTCTACCATTTATATTGGTCTCGTCAGCCAAAAAGATAATAAAGAAGGTTAGATAAAATGTACGTTGGTGCTCGGCAAGTATGGTCGGGTGCTAGTCATGGTCCTCCAGTTTGGGTCGTGACAATATATATGCTAAAAGTTCTATAGTATTGAAACTAATTAAGAATATAAATGTCACGACCCAAACCCTGGTCGTGATGGCGCCCAACATGATGCTAGGCAAGCCCGACCATATTATCCCTTAAACCAACCAGTTATTAATCAAATTAAACTTAAACAGTAAATGATCATATCAGGTGATAAGCGAAATGTAAAGCATACAAAATACGGTCCCAACCATATCGTGGTGTCACGAGACTGAGCCTCTACAGAATAACATCCTAATACAAACAAGTCTAGGCAAATAGGTAATCAACAAGATGATAAAGAAGGAGAAAACAAGCTCTGCGGACGCTGGCAGCTACCTCGTAATCTCCGCAAAAGTAGACAATGATTAGCAGCTACAATGTCTCAACTGCTCTCGGGCACCTGTGGATCTGCACAGAAAGTGCAGGGGAGTGGGGTGAGTATATTTCAACTCAGTGAGTAACAATAATAAATAATAACTGAAAGTAAGAACTCATGTGCTATCACTTAGCAGTTCTAAGGCAACCCTCACAGGTACGTCATCACTGTGGTAGTACTCCGATCTCCAATCCACATCTATCTCTACAAGATCCCACACCGATCAAACCCTCACTCGTACCCCTACGGTGTACGGCCATCTCAATATATGAAGACACATACCTATGTCTATAATGTATAAGTATTTAAGTAGGTAATAGGATATGAATAAGTATAATGCTGCGGCGTGCAGCCCGCTCCAATACATATACCGCTACGGCGCGCAGCCCGCTCCATTTAACGTCGAAGGCGCTCACTGGGGGTGTATACAGACTTCGGAAGGGCTCCCTAGGCCCAAGCACTATTATACTGCGGCGTGCAGCCCGATCAACACATGTATTACTGCGGCGTACAGTCCGATCCACTATTTATATGTATATATATTTATATATTTATACTGCTGCGGCGCGCAGCCCGATCCCATAATATACACCAGTGCTCACTGAGAATGTGTGCAGACTCAGACTCCGAAGGGGCTCCTACAGCCCAAGCGCAATAATACCGCGGCGTGCAGTCCGTCCCACATGTATATTACATGTATATTACTGCGGCGTGCAGTCCGATCCAATATATATACTGATGCGGCGTGCAGCCCGATCCAATATAGGTATATATATATAATACCTCATAATGGGTCCTCGACCCTATTCCAGTCAGTATATGCTTGGCCTCTCAGGCCCAATATAATATATCATAGTGGGTCCTGGACCCTGTCTCAGTCAATATAGACTTGGCCTTTCAGGCCCACTCACCTAGAACGGGAAATTCCACCCTAGATAAGCTTTCTCAATGTACACATCTAGTACTGGCTCATATTATGCTATACAGCTAGAGCTACGGCTGAGTGAATATTTCCAACACGATATAAGGGTCACCTAGCTCTATAGGTTCCCTAATGCTCTACAGATCGGCACAAGGCCCCAAACATGGCGATTAGCCCCAATTGTACAGTTATAATCTCATTAACAGTCATAAAACACAGTATTCTATTAGCCGGGAAGGACCAAGTCCAAGTCCCCAATCACAATGTCACCACGCTCGTCTCAAGACGTGTGTCTCATCTCAACATAGCACTGTGAAGTGCTAGTACGGGGTTTCAAACCCTCAGTACATTGTTTACTACTACCACTCACCTTGAACCGGTAGAAACTTCAATCCGCCTTGCGCTTGCCTCGCAAATCAATCTCCTCGGATGCCAAATCTGCTCAAAAACATAGAGAATGCATCAATATATGCTAATTTCACGCAATTCATTCGAAATAGCCCAAATTATATCAAAACCCACAAGTTATTAAAACCCGACTTTTGGTGCACTTCTCGAAAAATTATAAAAGTTATATATTCGGAACCCTCGTCTCAATACGAGTCTAGGCATATCAAATTTACCGAATTCGGACTCCATTTGCCCGCTCAAATCGGTATTTTTCTATAGGGCTTAAACCCACATTTAATCCTCCATTTTCATAGAAATAATCCATGATTTCATGAAAAAGGTGTGTAATTAAACCACGAAACTTACCTCCGACAATATCTCGATGATCTCCCAGCTATTTCCCGTCACTTTCTCACTCTAGAGCTCAACAATGGTGGAAAAATGACCCAAAATCGATTTTTTTATCAACTTACTGAATTTTTCGGAAATCACTGTTCACGGGTTACTGTTCATGCGCGGAAATCACTGTTCACAGGGTTACTGTTCATGCGCGTCGACACTGTTCACCCGCGCGGTTACTGTTCATACGCGGCAATTACTATTCATACGCTGCAAAAAATGCAGCAGCAATACAGAAATTGCAGCACACGGCCATTTTCACTAAAATGGCTCTAACTCCATCATACGAACTCGGAATTCGACGATTCTTTTTGTTATGGCTCCGTAATTTCGATACGGATCCAGTGGTTCAAACAAAACTGAATTTGGATCTCATTTACTCATTGCAACATCAATTTTGCTCGTTAAACAATTAACTCACATATCGCGTCAAAAACCTAATCGCGACTAGATGAAATTAAACCAAAATTTCCAGATCAGTCCTATAATTCATGATTTAAATTCTCGAAGTCTCGAAATCAAATTTGGATCTCTAGAACTAAAAATAGACCTTTGGATCATTATATTTATGCTGAAAACGGCAATAATCTTCCAAAAATGACCCGTTGGATATCCGAAACACACCCGAGACCCTCGAGACCTCAACCAAATATACAGACATGATCTATTACCTCGTTCCAACTTGCTTGAATCATAAAATCACTATCGTTAACATCAAAATCATCCGTTTTCAGCAAATTCAAGCTTAAGTTTAACTATAACATTCAAAATTCTTATTCGATCAAAAACCCGACCAAACGACCTCCGAATGACCTGAAAGTTTGCAGGCACATCCAAAATCACCTAATGGAGCTACTGCAACTGTCGGAATTCCATTCCGACTCCCGGATCAAAATCTCACCTACCGTCCGGATTTCGCCAAAATTCAACCTTAGCCAATTCAAGCCTATTTCTACACCGGACCTCCAAATTCAATTCCGATTGTTCCCCTAAGTCACAAATCACCTTCCGGAACTAACCGAATCATCAGAATCCGATTCTGAGCCCTCTAACTAAATAGTCAACTCCGGGTTGACTTTCCTTATTCAAGTTTCCTTCAAAAAGGCTATATGCCTCATTTTCAATCCAATTCACTCCTAACTCACCCGATAGACTCTAACACTGATATAAAAGCATAAAACATGTAATTACAACATAACGGGGTGGTAATTCCCGTGACGACGGGCCGGGTCGTTACATTCTCCCCAACTTAAACAAACGCTCGTCCTCGAGCGGACTCAGAGTTGTACTAGAAGCAACCCAATAGTTGAATGACCTTACCAAGTATATATTCAGGGTGATACCACTTCACCCTATATATCATAAGTCCGATAACACGATATAGCTGAAATTCCACAGACCATCTGAACCATAAACCACATTGCACTTTCCGAAATCATATACTAATTACTAATCCCATGCCTATACTCAGGATACACTAGAATCCACTGCAATAAAGGATACTCGCCACTCCGGGT
This sequence comes from Nicotiana noctiflora, assembly GCA_032618575.1. NCBI lineage: Eukaryota > Viridiplantae > Streptophyta > Magnoliopsida > Solanales > Solanaceae > Nicotiana > Nicotiana noctiflora. The sequence goes on from JASVEL010012349.1 coordinate 30,109, forward strand.
GAGATCATATGATGTATCAAACAACGCAATCACTCGAGACGGTAGTCTCTAATCACAACAATTTCCCACGATAACCAAATACCAACTGAAAAACCTTTTTCATTAGCTAAAGTCTTATTCCAACACTTTCACATCATGCCCACGGCAACCGAACACGCGATATATTGAATCCATCTCTTAGTTCACCCATTCATGAATTCATTTCCCTTTTAACTGATACCACAATAGATTTTGGAGCCGAACCTCGATATTACCTTTCTAACCAGTTGAAATCACATATGCCCGCACTCATTAATGGCCCAACGATCATTCCGATTATAACACACCGCACCGGTGATATGACACCTCAACACCGGCCTAAGCCACGATGAGCACAACACAGGCTCCAATAAGAAATGTCTAATCATACTCAGATCCTAACAACTAACTCAAACAAAAGAGACGTAGCTCAATTCCTCTATACCATTATAACATAAAACTGAGATCTCGTCTCACATCATAGGAATAAAGTACCTAACTCCTTCTCGAAAGGCCATAACATCACGTGGCCTTGCAACGACTCATGATTCTATCCAAACACTATTACTCATGGAGCACCTCAAGTCACCATGCTCAAAACGGCCAGCCATACACATATTTAGGTCTGAACTCAAGCAATCAATCACACCTGTGGTGATACGATTAATATACGCTATCAAATCCTGAGAAGACACAACCGATGTGCTATTCCCCGAGCGATACCCAATACGGACTATTTCCTCGGAAGCTAGGAAGTATTATATACAAGGTAACATATAGGAAACTATATTTTCAACATCACACTGTTGCGGCGTGCAACCCGTTCCAATAACATACCCGTGGCGGCGTGCCACCCGATCCAGATACCATACTCGTGGCGGCGTGCCACCCGATCCTGATACCATACATGTGGCGGCGTGCCACCCGATCCAGATACCATACATGTGGCGGCATTCCACCTGATCCAAATACTATACCCGTGGCGGCGTGCCACCCGATCCACGAATACATCTAGCAAGGAAAATGCACATCGAGTCAAGTTGATCATTGCAACAAACATATATATATAGCCTCAAGCTCGGCCACATGAAACGCATCCGACAAAGTTCCTCAATACTGGAACTGAATCAATGGTAGATACCTCTACACCGACATCCGCCACGAAGGCCCAACTGACAAAGTAATACCTACCAGCCGTCCGCTGGCCCTAGGGTACATCTACCCTACTGGAGCATGATCTGATGCACTCTGCCACGCAATTTGTGACATTTTTCTGACATAGTCCATATCACATTAGTCTAGACAACCTGGCTTATGACAACCAGTCTACAATCATATATCATTCAAATTCATCATATCAAGTAACAAAATAGCCACTAGGGCTTCCAATTTCCAATAATCATTAAACGGTGCCGATACAAACGATATACCACCACTGCATAGGCAGAGCACGAGAACTTCTAGTCTCCAACACATATATAACACATGAATCACTATGCCTGATTCCACACTCTACCGTACGAATACATAACACACATCAAACATCCATTCATACCACGTAAGCCACTTAGAAATTTTCCTATGCCATCAACAACTCAATCATCACCGTCAATCCAACAAGGAGGATACCACACACCACTAGATATTATCAGTTTATATTACCTGGCCCTTTTTTACCATATACTCTGCCGAATTACTAGAATGGCAGTACTATTTTCCTTAATCACCACGAAGATTGATTCTTAAATCACCTGCAGCTGTCTGCGCTGCTCAATAATTTTATTGACTTCCCATATATTATGAACTGATCTCAAAACCTTGAATATGCCATTATCAACTTTCCATAACACATCGCGTATACCATACCACACTAAGATAACATGGAAATTCATATTCCTTTCCTACGCCGCAAACATCGACGCACACAACTAGTCAAGGACTTTCATGATCCCATATAGAGAAAACTCATTACTTCAACCACATACCAGGAATTAATCGTTTTGCTTTTCATACCATTCTGGTTTATTGACAAATTGTTCCATTTACCCAGTTTCCTTTCTGATTCATCTTTAATTTCATATCAGTCTTTACTGTAGCACGACAATGACTCAACCCTTTTTATCACACAAGACTCGTACACAAGACCACATGGTCTAAGGCTCACGGGCCGCCTGAATACTCTCTCAAATGTTTCCCCGAGTACCACCTTCTACAATACTTTATTTTGAAGAACTTCCAGCGATTTTTTTTTTAATTTGTTATCATTACTTTCCAATACGGATACATAGAATCCCATCATTCACATGATATAACACAAGCCTTGATCTTTTCTGACGAAACCGCCATCTTTAGCCACATACACAATCTTAAGGCACCTGACTGTTACAAGCAAAATCTTGAACACTGCAAAATCATTCTCGGGCATCATTCACCCTTATTTAGCTGTAATTCAACTGTCCTATTGAGTAGAACCACTCGTGTTTTGTTAGAACTCTGACATCGCAGAACATGATTACTTACAGGTATAATTCGGTATCTTTCTTTTCTATACACCAAACATTCCTTACCAACAGTAGTTCAAAACATCCTAGTATTTCTTCACATCTACGAAGCACCATAACCTTGTCAGAACTTTCCCAACATACTTAAAGACAGTGCCCACATAGCGTACAACCATGCAATTAGTTATTTAATAGCAACCTCCCCAACTTAGCTCGAAGCCATTCATCAAAGCACTTTTAACCACTCATATCATTATTATTCAAGTGATGCCGAAATGTTACAATGAGATTAAACTCAAGTCATTTACAAGTCTTGACAGAGACTCGAAGCATCAGAGACCTTAACCGTTCTGCAATTCTGGCATTTATACACACACCACCAATAAGCCCACTCTCTTTAGGTGACAGAAATCTTTTTAAGTCCCAAATTTTCCAAAAATTTCGGCAGAATTTCCTTTGTAATTTGGCCTATCCACCTGCCAGAGAATCACCAAAATCATCCTAACAATACATCCGCAACTCGACAAGACATCACAATGTATATCAACAACATAAATCTCAATACTACACAATTATATCATCAGCATTAGTACATGAACATGCGCTGCACCCGCTCAAATCATAACACATATACCTTTCACCATGATACACCTAGCACAACCAATTCAGTTTTCTTGAGTTTGAACTCATACTGCCAGACGTAGCGCACTTTACATTTCCTCTAAGAGGCAATGAACATATTTCTCACGCCCATAGCTAGTGCTACATATCAAATCACAATAAGAAGCAAATACCTTACAGCTTTCCCATTATCAAACTGCAATTTTCACAATTAAGATCAATACCGATCGTATGAACTTCATAATACCGACTCGCGAAATTAGCACCTTGGTGCTCAAGCCATAGACAAGGATTTGGCCTCAAGTCCTCCAGACATGCCCGACATGAACTCATAGAGATTATATCTCGTCCCTCGATTGGGGAATCATAAGCCATCAAGGCAAATTTATCACTAAGCACTCGAGTGCGCACATCAACGTGCAGGAGGAATTTCAAGAATTACATCTCAAGCTGAATCATACACGCACGATAAGAATTCCAAGAATTTGAAACTTTCCTAAAGGTTTGCAGCCTCCCGAGGATAAGTACAGGCGTCCCCGTACCGATCCACGAGACTCTACCAACCGGCTCATGACTCGCGAGACCTGTTAACCTAGGCTTCGATACCAACTTGTCACGACCCAAACCCTGGTCGTGATGGCGCCCAACATGATGCTAGGCAAGCCCGACCATATTATCCCTTAAACCAACCAGTTATTAATCAAATTAAACTTAAACAGTAAATGATCATATCATGTGATAAGCGAAATGTAAAGCATACAAAATACGGTCCCAACCATATCGTGGTGTCACGAGACTGAGCCTCTACAGAATAACATCCTAATACAAACAAGTCTAGGCATGTAACGACCCGGCCTGTCGTTACGGGAATTTCCACCCCGTTATGTTGTATTAACATATCTTATGCTTATATATCAGTGTTAGAACCTATCAGATGAGTTAGGAGTGAATTGAATTGAAAATGAAGCAAATAGCATGTTTAAAGGAAGTTTGAATATGGAAAGTCAACCTGGAGTTGACTATCAAGTTAGAGTTCTCGGAATCGGATTCTGATGATTTGACTAGTTTCGAGGGATCATTTATGACTTAGGAGAGCAATCGGAATTGAATTTGGACGCCCGGTGTAGAAATAGGCTTGAATTAGCTAAGGTTGAATTTTGGCGAAAACCGAACGGTAGGTGAGATTTTGATCCGGGAGTCGGAATGGAATTCCGATAGTTGCAGTAGCTCCGTTAGGTGATTTTGGATGTGCCTGCAAAATTTCAGGTCATTCGGACGTCGTTTGGTCGGGTTTTTGATGGAATGTGTAATTTGGAAGTTTTGAAGAAACTTAGGCTTGAATCCGTGTGTAATTGGTGATTTTGATGTTTAGGATGGTGTTTTTATGATTGGAACGAGTTCGTATCGTGTTTTGGGGTATGTTGGTGGTTTTTGTTGGGGTCCCGGGGGCCTCGGGGTGAATCCGGACCATCATCCGGCATTTGGAAGCAAAAATCTGCTGTAAATTGCATATCACTGTGCAGAAGGCTAAGCCTTCGCGTTCGCGAGGGCAAGGCCCGCGTTCGCGTAGGCTGGGGCACTTTGGTCATCGCGTTCACGAGGAGGGCGGCCGCGATCGCGTAGAAGAAATCTGGGAAGCATCGCGTTCGCGATGGGTTAGTCGCGATCGCGTAAGAGGAAATAGTGAAACATCGCGTTCGCGTGGACGGAGGTCGCGTTCGCGTAGAAGGACCTCCGGATGGCTGAAGAAATGTGCATCGCGAACGTGTGGGGGAATGTCGCGTTCGCGAAGGGAAAATGGATCAATGCATCGCGGACGCGTGATAGGTAACGCGAACGCGAAGAGTAAAATGATGCTGGGCATCGCGAACGCGTGGGAGCTCACGCGAACGCGAAGAGCAAATTTGTCTGGCAGTGAAATTAAAACCAGAAACATTTCACTTACGGGTTCATATACCCAAAACACCATTTTTGAGCCCTAGAGAGAAGAAATCACGGGAAAACGCTGGGAAATCATCGGGTATTCATCGGAGGTAAGTTTCTTGACTCAAAAACATCATTTTATGGTAGAATTAACATCAATCTTCATGAATTTGGGTAGAAATTATGAAGGATGGTGGCCTAGATAGTGAAAACGAAAATTTGGGTTTTGGAAGGCCAATCGAACTCCGATTTTAGTAAATTTTATATGTACGGACTCGTGGCGAGACGTGGGTTCTGGAAATATGAGTTTCGAGATTTTTCGAGATGTGGGCCCGGGGCTCCTCGGGTTTTGCCAATTTCGTGATTTTTGATATTTTTCGAGTTCTTTCGATTGGGTTATGTTCCATTAGCCTATTTTGATATATTTGTGCTTATTTGTGATAGTTTTGACGTGCGTGGATGCCGGTTCGAGGAGCTAAGGCGTCGCGGGCATGAGCTTTCGTCGGTTCGAGGTGGGTAATACTTGTAAATGATGTCCCGAGGGTTAGTAAACCCCGGACTTGCACATCTTAGTGCTGTGTTGAGGTGACTTGCACGCCGGATAACGAGCGTGGGGTAGAGCACCATTGGGGATTGTGACTTGGTCCGTCCCACGTAATAAATAATAACACTTGATTGTTGAAGTGAATTGGACTAATTATCATGTTTGGGCTTCGTGCCAATTATTTGAGTCCTTCAGGGATTGGTATCACTGTTTTGATAACACTGTGCATATTTTATTCTAAATTTAAGTTTTAAAATGGTATTTTGCTATTCAGCATTCTTATAAGGTTATGAAAAACTTGAACAAGGTCTTAATAATATTTTATCTGTGAGCTAATATGATATTGTTGCCCGTAGGGCTTTCTTGATTATTTGTTAGATTGATTGGGCCGAGGGCCATATGTTAGGGCATGACATCTCATGTGAGCATATGCATACACATGCATGGATCGGACTGCACGCCGCAGTGGTATACGGATCGGGCCGCGCGCCGCAGCAGGTGTGATATTAATATTGTGCTTGGGCTGTAGGAGCCCCTCCGGAGTCTAGACACCCCCAGTGACCACGGGTACCCAAAAGGATCGGGCTACATGCCGTAGCAGTCATATGCATTGCATGGCATACACACATTGGTTTACGTGTACTACGTGGCATAACATTTTAGCACTCATACTTTACTGGCACATGTGCATTTGTTGCTTTATTGACCAGATCTCCTGGTATAAATTGTTAAGGAGTGCTGAGCCCGAGAGGCTGATTTGAGTGCTGACTTGCACCGCTTGAGATTCTCCCAGGTATTGGTATGTTATAATGAAAGAAAGTAGCTAAAAATTGAGATTTCTAAATAATCTACTCACATATGCTGAAAAGGAATAAAATGATAGTGTTTTGAAGTTTTATGATAGTTCTGTATTGTGTAGTAAGAGATAGTGCCTTGCGTGGTTTTCTTCCCTTCAGCATTATTTACTTTTATTACCGCTGAGTTGGAAGTACTCACACCCGACTCCCCTGCACCTTGTGTGCAGATCCAGGTACATTACAGCAGAGCTCATTCCATTGCGGTTCGGGAGTGCTTTTGGACAGTCGAGGTAGCTGCCAGCGTTCGCAGGACCTGATTTTCCAGTTTGTCTATATTTTGTTCTAATCATTCCACACTTGTGCACAATTATATTCACTATTTACACTTTGTATACTCTGTAGAGGCTCATGACTCTTGACCCTTCGGTCTATGGGAGTTGGCACGTGTTGGGACTTGGTTCCCTATTTTTAATATATCTATCACTGCTAAATTATTCCGTTATGCTTAAATTGGATAAAGTGAGCTTATGGCTCCATGATTGTTGTTGATTGGTCGGGCTGGCCTAGCAGTGTGCTGGGCGCCATCACGACCGGATTTGGGGTCGTGACAAGTTGGTATCAGAGCCTAGGTTTACTAGGCCTCATGAGTCTTGAGCCGGTTAGTAGAGTCTTGTGGATCGGTACAGGGACGCCTGTACTTATCCTCGGGAGGCTGCGAACCTTTAGGAAACACTTCACATTTCTTGGAATTCTTATCGTGCGCACTTGATTCAGCTTGAGATATAATTTTGAAATTCCTTCTGCACGTCCGTGTACGCATCGAGCGCTCAGTAATATAATTGACTTATGGCTTGCAATTCCCCGATCGAGGGGCGAGATATAATCTCCATGAGTTCATGTTGGGCCAGTCGGGAGGACTTGAGGTCGGATCCTTTTCTATGGCTTGAGCACCAAGGTATTAATTTTGCGAGTCGGTATTATGAAGTTCATACGATCGGTACTGATCCTTATTGTGCAAATGGCAGTTTGATAATGGAAGAGCTGTAAGGTATTCAGTTTTATTGTGATTTGATATGTAGCCCTAGCTATGGGCGTGAGAAATAATTATCATATCTCGTAATTGGAAGGTAAAGTGCCTTATATGTAGTGGAACGAGTTTAAACTCAGGAAGACTAAAGTGATTTTGATATGTGTTATGATTCGAGCAGGTACAGCGCAGGTTCAAGTATAAATTATGACAATATGATTCGTATAGTATTGAGATTTAATATTGTTGAAATACATTGTGATATCTTGCTGAGTTGTGGATGTATTGTTAAAATGGTTTGGTGATTCTCTGGTAGGTGGATAGGCCAATTTACAAAGGAAACTCTGCCGAAATTTTTGGAAAATTTGGGACTTAGAAAGATTTCTGTCACCTAAAGAGAGTGGGCTTATTGGTGGTGCATGTATATCTGCAAGAATTGCAGAAGAACTAAGGTCTCTGATGATTCGAGTCTCCGTCCAGGGCTTGTAAATGACTTGAGTTTAATCTCATATTAACATTTCGGTATCACTTGAGTAATAATGATATGAGTGGTTTAAAGTGCTTTGATGAATGGCTTCGAACTAAGTTGGGGAGGTTGTTATTGATTAACTAATTGCACTGTTGTGTGCTGTGTTGGATCTGTCTCTAGGTATGTTGGGAAATTTCGATAAGGGTTATGGTGCTACGTAGATGTGAAGAAATACTAGGATGTTGTGAACTTATGTTGGTAAAGAATGTTCGGTGTATAGAAAAGAAATATAGCTAATTGTATATGTATGTAATCATGTTTTGCGGTGTCAGAGTTCTAGCAAGGCACGAGTGGTTCTGTTCTATAAGACAGTTGAATTACAGCTGAATAAGGGTGAATGACACCCAAGAATAGTCCTGTGGTGTTCCAGATTTTTGCTTGTAACGGTAAGGTGTCTTAAGATTATGTATGTGGATAAAGATGGTGTTTTCATTAGAACGGATCAAGACTTGTGGTATATTATGTGAATGATGGGATTCTATGTAATCCGTATTGGAAGGTAATGATAACGAATTCAAATCGCAAGAGGTTCTTCAAAATAAAGTATTGTAGGATGTGATCCTTCCGGGAAATATTGAGAGAGTATTCAGTGGCCTATATGTCTTAGACCGTGTGGTCTTATGTACGAGTCTCGTGTGGAATGAGTTGATGTGTTATGGTGCTACAGTAATGGCTAATATTAAATCAAAGATGAATCAGAAAGGAAACTGGGTAAATGGAACAACTTGTTAATAAACCGAAGTGGTATGATAAGGAATACGACTAATTATTGGTATGTGATTGAAGTAATGAGTCTTGCAGATATTGTGCAACAAAGCCTTTGAGTGCTGACAATTGTGTAACTCGATATGGGTATAAGGACTCAGTCCTGGCAGTTAAACTTATGCAACGAATGGGAAGAAATAGTTTGTGATGTGTTTTATCATGGTTTGAAAATGAGTATATTCATGTCGGTATGCGAAGCGTGGAATGTGTAATGAGTTTTCTTCTATATGGGATCGCGAAAGTCCTTGACTAGTAGAGTGCGCCGATGTTGAGGCGGAGGAAAGGGATATGAATTTCCATGTTGTCTTAGTGTAATATGGTATATTCTAGGTTTTGAGATCAGTTCATAATATATGAGAAGTCAATAAAATTATTAAGCAGCGCGGACAGCTGCAGGTGAATTAAGAATCGATCTTTCTGATAATTTAAGAAAATGGTACTGTTATTCTATTAACTTGGCAGGGAATATGATCCAAAAAGGACAAGGCAATGTAAACCGATGATATCCAGTGGTATGGTGGTATTCTCTTGTTGGATCGACTATAATAATCTGAGTCGTTGATGGCATAGTGAAATTTCTGAATGGCTTTCGTGGTATGAATTGGCGCTTGATGTGCGTTATGTATTCATACGGTGGAGTGTGGAACCAGGTATAGCGATTCATGTGTTATATATGTGTTGGAGACTAGAAGTTCTCGTAATCCGCCTATGCAGTGGTTGTATATCGTGTGTATCGACACCGTTTTGTGGCTATTGGAAATCGGAAGCCCTAGTGGCTCTCTCTTGACTTGATAAGACGAATTCGGATTATGATACTTGATTGCTGACAGGTTGTCATGGGTCAGATTGTTTAGACTAATGTGATATGGACTATGTCGGAAAATGGCACAAATTGCGTAGCAGAGACCATCAGAGTATGCTCCAACAAAGTATTTGTACCCAGGACCAGCGGACGGCTGGTAGGCATTGCTTAGTCAGTTGGACCTTAGTGGCGGATGTCAGGGAAGAGGTATCTACCATTAATTCAGTTCCAGTATTGAGAAACGTTGTCAGATGCATTCATGTGGCCGAGCTTGAGGCTATATGTATATATATGTTTGCTATAATGAGAAAATTCGACTCGATATGCATTTCCTTTTTGCGAGATTTATGCGTGGATCGGGTGGCACACCGCCACAGGTATGGTATCTGGATCGGGTGGCACGTCGCCACGGGTATGTCATTGGAGCGGGTTGCACGCCGCAACAGAATATTGTGAAAATATAGTTAGTTATATGCTACTGGATATACAATACTTCCCCACTTCTGAGGAAAAGACCGTTTTGAGTATCGCTTGGCGAGTGGCGCATCGGTTGTGTCCTTTCAGGATTTAATAGCATACGTTAATTGTTTCACTGTGGGTGAGGTTGATTGCTTGGGTTCAAGACCTAGAGCCGTGCGTGGCTAACCGTTCTGAGCTTAGTGGCTTGAGGTGCTTCATGAGTAATAGTGTTTGGATAGAATCACGAATCGTGGCAAGGCCACGTGATGTTATGACCTCTCGAGGAGGATTCAGGTACTCTATTTCTATAATGCGAGACGCGATCTCAGTTCTATGTTGTGATGGTACAGGGGAATTGAATTGCAGCTCTTTTGTTGGAGAAAGCTGTCATGATTTGAGATGTCATGATTCGAGTGTGTTCAGACGTTTCTATTGGAGCCTATGTTGTGCTTGTCGTGGCTTAGGTCGGTGTTGAGGTGCCAAATCACAAGTACGGTGTATTATGATCGAAATGAGCGTTGGAGCCAATAGTGAGTGTGAGTATATGTGATTTCAGCTGGTTAGAAAGGTAATACCGAGATTTGGGTCCGAAATCCGTTGTGGTATCAGTTAAAAGTGAAATGGATTCATGAATGGTTGACCTGAGAGATGGGTTCGATATATCGCGTGTTCGATTGCCGTGGGCATGATATGAAGGTGTTGGAACAAGACTCTATCTAATGAAGAGGGTTTTTCAGTTGGTATTTGGTTATCATGGGAAATTGTGTGATTAGAGACTATTGTCTCGAGTGATCGGGTTGTTTGATACATCATATGATCTCACCCGGAGTAGTGAATATGGGTTATTGCAGTGGATTCGAGTGTATCCTGTGTATAGGCATGGGATTAGCATTTGGCCTATGATTTCAGAAAGTGCAATGTGATTTATAGTTCAGATAGTCTGTGAAATTTTGACTCTATGGTGTTTTTGGACTTATGTGAGATAGGGTGATGTATGATCGCCCGAGTATATGCTTGGTAAGGTCATTCATCTATTGAGTTGCTTCTAGTACAACTCTGAGTCCGCTCGAGGATGAGCGTTTGTTTAAGTTGGGGAGAATGTAACGACCCGGCCTGTCGTTACGGGAATTTCCACCCCGTTATGTTGTATTAACATATCTTATGCTTATATATCAGTGTTAGAACCTATTAGATGAGTTAGGAGTGAATTGAATTGAAAATGAAGCAAATAGCATGTTTGAAGGAAGTTTGAATATGGAAAGTCAACCTAGAGTTGACTATCAAGTTAGAGTGCTCGGAATCGGATTCTGATGATTTGACTAGTTTCGAGGGATCATTTATTACTTAGGAGAGCAATCGGAATTGAATTTGGACGCCCGGTGTAGAAATAGGCGTGGATTAGCTAAGGTTGAATTTTGGCGAAAACCGAACGGTAGGTGAGATTTTGATCCGGGAGTCGGAATGGAATTCCGACAGTTTCAGTAGCTCCGTTAGGTGATTTTGGATGTGCCTGCAAAATTTCAGGTCATTCGGACGTCGTTTGGTCGGGTTTTTGATGGAATGTGTAATTTGGAAGTTTTGAAGAAACTTAGGCTTGAATCCGTGTGTAATTGGTGATTTTGATGTTTAGGTGTGACGACCCGGCCCGTCGTCACGAGAATTACCACCCCGTTATGTTGTTTTATGATTTTATATCAGTGTTAGAGTCTATCGGGTGAGTTAGGAGTGAATTGGATTGAAAATGAGGCATATAGCCTTTTTGAAGGAAACTTGAATAAGGAAAGTCAACCCGGAGTTGACTATATGGTTAGAGGGCTCGGAATCGGATTCTGATGATTCGGTTAGTTCTGGAAGGTGATTTGTGACTTAGGGGAGCGATCGGAATTGAATTTGGAGGCTCGGTGTAGAAATAGGCTTGAATTGGCTAAGGTTGAATTTTGGCGAAATCCGAACGGTAGGTGAGATTTTGATCCGGGAGTCGGAATGGAATTCCGACAGTTGCAGTAGCTCCGTTAGGTGATTTTGGATGTGTCTGCAAAATTTCAGGTCATTCGGACGTCGTTTGGTCGGGTTTTTGATCGAATGTGTAATTCGGAATGTTTTAAGGAATTTAGGCTTGAATTTGATGTGAATTATGGGTTTTGGTGTTATTAGACGTGTTTTGAGGATTGGAGCAATTCAAATAAGGTGTTAAGATGTGTTGGTGTGTTTGGATGAGGTCCCGGGGGCCTCGGGGTGTTTTCGGATGGTTAAACGGAAGAAAATTGTGGAAAAATTGCAGGTTGGGATCCTGTTTCTGTTGTTTCCACTCCTGCGGAATTATGGACGCAGGAGCGAGTCCGCAGAAGTGGACGAGGGGCGCAGGGGCGCTGGGCTCCGCAGAAGCGGACTCATTTTCGCTGAAGCGGCATCGCTGGTGTGAGATAGTGATCGTAGAAGCGGACGAGAAGAAAATGGGAATGGTCCGCAGAAGCGGACATTTGACCGCCTGGGCGAGTCCGCAGGAGCGGACTCTGGTGCGCAGAAGAGGATGTTTCCGCAGAAGCGGACGTTTCATTGTAGAAGCGGGCGCGCTTAAGCGGCCCTTTGCTCGCAGAAGCGGAATTGGCCGGCTAGGCCTGGAATCGCTGAAGCGACCCTTTGGTCACGGATACGGACTCGTAGGAGAGGAAATTCTTCCACAGAAGCGAAAATCGCTGTAAGTTAAGTGTATCAGAAGTTAGAAAAATTTCAGAACATTTCACACATTTGGGTCTCGGCTTTAGAGGCGATTTGGGCGATTTTGAAGAGAAATTCAAGGGAAATCATCAGGGTAATCAACTATGGACTTAAACTATGATTAGTATTGATAATATTATGCAATTATATCATGAAAATGGAGGAATTTGGGGTAATTTATGGAGGAATTAGCCCTAGGCTTGAACTTTAGAAAATCAAGGTTTTGAATGGGCAAATGGAGTCCGAATTTGGTAAAATTGATATGCTTAGACTCGTATTGAGATGAGGGTTCCGAATATGTGACTTTTGTAATTTTTCGACAAGCGTACCGAAAGTCGGGTTTTGACAACTTTGGGAATTTTGATGTAAATCGAGTTGTATTGATTGGGTGTCGTCCCATTGGCCTAATTTGTTGTATTTCTACCGTATTTGATCAGATTCTACGCGCGCGGAGCTTGATTCTCGTGGCAAGGGCATTGCGGAATAGTCGTCGCGCTGTATTGAGGTGAGTAATAGATGTGGGTGATGACCAGCGGGTTCGAAACCCCGGGATACCACTTTGTGACGCTGTATAGCGGCGAGACACGCACACTCTTGAGAGTGCGGGGTCGATCATGAACCGGAGACTATATATTAGTCCGACCTGTTGATACTGTATTATTGGCTATTCTCGAGCCGTCGAACCTCCTTCTCGGATGGTTGCATATATATATATATATATATATATTGTGATAATGGCCACTCTTGAGCCGAGGAACCCCTTCTTGGGCGGTTGAGTATACTTGTGGGCCGTGAGCCCGCTATTGGATCCCGCGAGGATCGTTATCATTGTCTTATCATATAGACATGCTAGTTTACTACTAGTCCGCAGCCATTTTTGTTATTATGCTAATTCCAATCTCTGGAACTTGGTATTACTGTTTTCCAACCGAAAAATGATAAAAGAGTTTTCAAAAACTACTTTTGAGCCTCTGCGAGGCTGTATCTGCATATTAGCTGACTAGTAGTGGATCGGGCCGCACGCCGCAGCGAGATATATGTTGGATCGGACTGCACGCCGCAGGAATATCTCTACGAGATGTGCTTGGGCTGTAGGCGCCTCCGGAGTCTGAACCCCCACAGTGAGCACCGGTACCCAAAAATTGGAGTCGGGCTACGCGCCGTAGTGGTCATATCACGCATTGCATTGCATTTAGTCTGTCTTACCCTTGTTTATTACCACTGAGTCTGGCAGTACTCATTTTACTCCCTGCACCTTGTGTGCAGATCCAAGTACCTCTCAGCAGTGATCCAGTAGTTGTGCGAGGCGACGTCTGTGGGATATACGAGGTAGCTGCAGAGTCCGCGGGACCCGATATTCCTTCTTACCGTCTTGATTTTGTATTGACTTTTCTTTCCACACTTGGTATCTTGTAAACCTTTATACACTCATGTTTCAGTAGAGGCTCATGACTCTTGACCCTTGGTCTATGGGAGTCGATGTATTATGGGACTTGGTTCGCCGTTTTCGTTACATCTATTGCTGTTATTTCGTGAATTAATTTGCTTAAATGGGTTAAAGAGAGCTTCTAGCTCCGTGGTTGATATGGATTGGTCGGGCTGGCTTAGCAATGTGCTGGGCGCCATCACGACCGGATTTGGGGTCGTGACAAGTTGGTATCAGAGCCTAGGTTTACTAGGCCTCACGAGTCTTGAGTCGGTTAGTAGAGTCTTGTGGATCGGTACGGGGACGCCTATCCTCGAGAGGCCGCGAACCTTTAGGAAAACTTCACTTTTCTTGAACTCTGTCGTGCGATCTTGTTGTTCCGAGAACTCGAACTTCTATATTCTATTCTCTCGCAGATGGCGAGAACGCGAGCATCGCGGACGAGGTGGACGACCTCCATCGCCACCGGTTAGAGGCCGCGGGCGCGGCCGTGCTAGAGTTAGAGGAAGGGCGGCCGAGGCAGCGGCCACCGACCCGCCCGTTGTACCAGTTCATGAGCAGCCCCTAGTGGTTGATACCCCAGCAGCCCCCGTTCGGGGCCGGACTATATCTATTGCTATTCCTGGTCTTCAGGAGACTCTTGCTCAGATATTATCGCTGTGTTCCGGTTTGGCTCAGGTAGTTTCAGCCACCGCTACTGTAGCGACATCTCAGACTGGGGTGGTCCGCAGACCCCCGCAGCTCGCACACCCGACCCGGTTGTTCGTGGACTTCGACGCCAGAGGCGGTCCCCGCTCAGGTTGTTGCACCGGTTATCCCTCCACCGCACCGGCCCGCCTCCAGCCTCCGAAAGCATATGGTTCAGAGTTATGCCCGATGACGAGCAGCCGTCTTCTTGAGAGATTTGCAGACTTCAGCCACCCCATTTCCGTGGCGTCGAGGGCGAGGATGCCCGTGGTTTCTTGGATAAGTGTCAGAAGATGCCGCGTACGGCCGGTATTCTCGAGTCCAAACGGAGT
Organism: Nicotiana noctiflora; assembly: GCA_032618575.1. NCBI lineage: Eukaryota > Viridiplantae > Streptophyta > Magnoliopsida > Solanales > Solanaceae > Nicotiana > Nicotiana noctiflora. The sequence continues at coordinate 45,258 of JASVEL010012349.1, forward strand.
TTCATTTACTACATTTCCGCTCACCGGTCCCGCATTTGATTGGCGGGAGGAGCTCGAGAGGCGTAGGCCTGCAAGGAGAAGCACCTCTCACATGGCAGCAGCTTCTCTACTCTCTTTCTAGAGAAATATGTACCTCGCCTCCGCCGCGAGGAGCCACGCCGCCGCCCGAGTTGTTGATTCAGGCGACATGTCCAGTGACCCACTACGAGCTTAGATTCACACGCTGGCTAGGCATGCCACACGGATGATCCCCACCGACAGGGAGAGGATCGTGAGGTTCATTGATGGCCTCAACTACTCTATCCGTATTCTTATGACCGGCGAGCGAGTTCTGTCATCATCGTTTGAGCAGTTGTTGATATGGCACGCTCCATTGAGGCGGATCGTCGCCGAGAGAGAGAGAGCGGGAGGCCAAGAGGCCTCGTGGTTCTGGCGTTTCAGCGGTGCTCCATCTAGAGGGCATTCCCGGCAGAGCCGAGGTCGCTCATCTAGACCTTCTCATTCGGGCCGCCCAGAGCACAGCGGAGGTTCTTATGGTCGTGGTCGACAGGGTTTCAGCAGGGTCGCTCATCGCTCGGTGCCCTCCCGGCCCCGCAGCTGCAAGACCTACTTCTCCAAGCACCAGGTGCATGTTACGAGTGTGGTGACTTTGGCCACACGAGGAGACAGTGTCCTCGACTACGTAGGGGCAGGACTCGGCGCAGGGATCGGCCCTCCTCTTCAAGCACCATCTCGCCCAATGGAGGTGGAGGTCGGGCCTTTCGTGGTCGCCCTGTGGGCGAGGAGAGATCCGCGGAGGCCAGTGCACGGTTCTATGCACTTCCCGACATGCGTGATGCAGTTGCCTTTGATGCTGTGATTAAGGCGTGATGCAGTTGCCTCTGATGCAGATGCCTCTGTTCTATTTGATCCAGGATCCACATATTCTTACGTGTCCTCTTATTTTGCACATCATTCGGGTGCGACTCGTGGTAGTCTTGATTTACCTGTTCATGTATCCACCCCCGTGGGTGATACGATTGTTGTGGATCATGTCTATAGATCCTGTGTTATATCTATTGGGGGTCTGGAGACCCAGGCACATTTGTTATTGTTGGGGATGGTGGACTTTGATGTTATATTGGGTATGGACCTGGTTGTCTCCGTATCATGCTATATTGGACTGTCATGCTAAGACAGTTACGTTGGCCATTCCCGGTATTTCTCAGATTGAGTGGCGGGGTTCGACCGATTTCGTCCCTAGCCGTGTTATTTCGTTCTTAAAGGCCCAGAAGATGGTTGGAAAAGGGTGTTTATCGTACTTAGCTTTTGTGAGAGATGTGGGAGCTGAGTCTCCTAGCATTGATTCTGTACCTGTTGTGAGGGACTTCCCAGATGTATTCCCCTCAGACCTGCCGGGCATGCCGCCGGACAGGGATATTGATTTTGGCATTGACTTGGTGCCGGCACTCAGCCTATATCTATTCCTCCTTATCGGATGGCACCAGCTGAGTTGAAAGAACTGAAAGAGCAACTTCAGGAGCTTCTGGATAAGGGTTTCATCCGCCCTAGTGTGTCTCCCGTGGGGTGCGCCGGTATTATTTGTTAAAAAGAAAGATGGTTCCATGCGAATGTGTATTGATTATAGGCAATTGAACAAAGTGACAATGAAGAACAAGTACCCTCTACCGCGCATAGATGATTTGTTTGATCAGTTACAGGGTGCGAGGGTGTTTTCTAAGATCGATCTTCGTTCGGGCTATCATCAGCTGAAGATTAGGGACTTGGATATTATGAAGACTGTATTCAGGACCCGATATGGTCATTATGAGTTCCTTGTGATGTCGTTTGGGCTGACCAACGCCCCAGCAGCATTTATGCATCTGATGAACAATGTGTTCATGCCTTATTTGGATTCATTTGTGATTGTGTTCATTGATGACATTCTAGTCTACTCCCGTAGCCAGGAGGAGCATGCTCAGCATTTGAGTATTGTGTTGCAGAGATTGAGGGAGGAGAAGCTATATGCTAAATTCTCCAAGTGCGAGTTTTGGCTCGAGTCCGTAGCATTTCGGGGACATGTGGTGTCTCGTGATGGTATTCAGGTTGATCCGAAGAAGATAGAGGCGGTGCAGAGTTGGCCTAGACCGTCCACAGCTACAGAGATCAGGAGTTTTCTTGGCTTGGCGGGATATTATCGCCGGTTTGTTCAGGGATTTTCATCCATTGCTTCTTCATTGACCAAATTGACTTAGAAGGGTGCACCATTCGTGTGGTCAGATGAGTGCGAGGAGAGCTTTCAGAAGCTCAAGACAGCTTTGACCACAGCTCCAGTGTTAGTATTGCCATCAGCTTCAGGTTCATATACCGTTTATTGTGATGCCTCAAGAGTGGGGATAGGTTGTGTGTTGATGCAGGAAGGAAAGGTAATTGCTTATGCTTCTCGGCAGTTGAAGTCGCATGAGAAGAACTATCCTGTTTATGACTTAGAGCTAGCCGCCATTGTTCATGCCTTGAAGATTTGGAGGCACTATTTGTACGGTGTGTCTTGTGAGGTGTATACCGACCATCGTAGTCTCCAGCACTTGTTCAAACAGAAAGACCTTAATTTGAGACAGCGGAGATGGCTTGAGTTGCTGAAGGATTATGACATTACTATATTATATCATCCGGGAAGGCCAATGTGGTGGCCGATGCTTTGAGCCGGAAGGCGGTCAGTATGGGGAGCTTGGCATATATTCCAGCTGAGGAGAGGCCATTTGCTTATGATGTTCAGGTGCTAGCCAATCGGCTAGTGAGGTTAGATATTTCGGAGCCCAGCAGGGTATTGGCTTGTGTTGTATCTCGGTCATCTCTATATGATCGTATTCGTGAGCGCCAGCATGATGATCCACATTTGGCTGTCCTGAGGGACAGAGTTCAGCATGATGATGCTAGAGATGTCACAATTGATAGTGACGGCGTATTGAGGATGCAGAGCCGGATATGCGTGCCCAATGTTGATGGCCTTCGTGAGTTGATTCTGGAGGAGGCCCATAGCTCGCGGTATTCTATCCATCCAGGAGCCGCGAAGATGTATCAAGATTTGAAACAAGACTATTGGTGGAGAAAGATGAAAATGGACATTGTCAGACATGTAGCACGGTGCCTCAACTGTCAGCAGGTTAAGTACGAGCATCAGAGGCCCGGTGGCGTATTTCAGCGCATTGTTATTCCTGAGTGGAAATGGGAGAGGATCACTATGGACTTTGTTACTGGACTCCCTCGGACGGCGAGAAAGTTTGATTCTGTATGGGTGATTGTGGATAGACTGACCAAGTCAGCTCACTTCATTCAAGTTAGTACTACCTACTCATCGGAGCGGTTGGCAGCGATCTTTATTCGGGAGATTGTCCGGTTGCATGGAGTTCCAGTGTCTATCATATCCGACAGGGGTACTCAGTTCACTTCTTAGTTTTGGAGAACATTTTAGCGAGAGATGGGTACGCGGGTTGAGTTGGGCACCGCATTTCACCCCCAGACAGATGGGCAGTCTGAGTGCACTATTCAAATCCTGGAGGATATGTTGCGAGCATGTGTGATTGAATTTGGTGGTTCGTGGGATGAGTTCTTACCACTTGATGAGTTTGCCTACAACAACAGTTATCAGTCGAGTATTCACATGGCCCCGTACGAGGCATTGTATGGCAGACGGTGTAGATCCCCCGTGGGATGGTTTGAGCCCGGCGAGGATAGACTGATAGGGACTGAGTTAGTTCAGGATGCTCTGGATAGAGCGAAGTTGATCCAAGAGAGACTTCGTACAGCACAGTCTCGTCAGAAGAGTTATGCGGACCGTAGAGTTCGAGAGTTGTCTTTAATGGTTGGTGACAGAGTATTGTTGAAGGTTTCACCTATGAAGGGTGTTATGAGATTTGGGAAGAAAGGAAAGTTGAGTCCCAGGTACATTGGTCCTTTCGAGATACTTAGGAGAGTCGGAGAGGTGGCATATAAGTTGGCTTTGCCGCCCAGCTTATCCAGCGTTCATCCAGTATTCCATGTGTCTATGCTCCGGAAGTACATTGGAGATCCGTCTCATGTATTAGACTTCAGTACCATTCAGCTTGATGGTGATCTATCCTATGATGTGGAGCCTATTGCCATTTTGAGACGGCAGGTAAGAAAATTGAGGTCTAAGGAGATTGCATCAGTTAAGGTTCAGTGGAGAGGTCGACCCGTGGAGGAGGCCACTTTGGAGGTCGAGCGGGAGATGCGGAGCAGATATCCTCACTTGTTTGAGACTTCAGGTATGTTTCTTGACCCGCTCGAGGACGAGCATTTGCTTAAGAGGGGAGAATGTGACGACCCGGCCCGTCGTCACGGGAATTACCACCCCGTTATGTTGAAATTGTATGTTTTATGCTTTTATATCAGTGTTAGAGTCTATCGGGTGAGTTAGGAGTGAATTGGATCGAAAATGAGGCATATAGCCTTTTTGAAGGAAACTTGAATAAGGAAAGTCAACCCGGAGTTGACTATTTGGTTAGAGGGCTCGGAATCGAATTCTGATGATTCGGTTAGTTCCGGAAGGTGATTTGTGACTTAGGGGAGCGATCGGAATTGAATTTGGAGGCCCGTGTAGAAATAGGCTTGAATTGGCTAAGGTTGAATTTTGGCGAAATCCGAACGGTAGGTGAGATTTTGATCCGGGGGTCGGAATGGAATTCCGACAGTTGCAGTAGCTCCGTTAGGTGATTTTGGATGTGCCTGCAAAATTTCAGGTCATTTGGACGTCGTTTGGTCGGGTTTTTGATCGAATGTGTAATTCGGAATGTTTTAAGGAATTTAGGCTTGAATTTGATGTGAATTATGGATTTTGGTGTTATTAGACGTGTTTTGAGGATTGGAGCAAGTTCAAATAAGGTGTTAAGATGTGTTGGTGTGTTTGGATGAGGTTCCGGGGGCCTCGGGGTGTTTTCGGATGGTTAAACGAAAGAAAATTGTGGAAAAATTGCAGGTTGGGATCCTGTTTCTGTTGTTTCCGTTGCTGCGGAATTATGGACGCAGGAGCGAGTCCGCAGAAGAGGACGAGGGGCGCAGGGGCGCTTGGCTCCGCAGAAGCGGACTCATTTCCGCTGAAGCGGCATCGCTGGTGCGAGCCAGTGATCGCAGTAGCGGACTAGATGGAAAATCGGAAGGTCCGCAGAAGCGGATTATTGACCGCCTGGGCGAGTCCGCAGGAGCGGACTATGGTGCGCAGAAGCGGGAGTTTTCGCAGAAGCGGAGGATCAATCGCCGGAATTGGCCGGCTAGGCCTGGAACCGCTGAAGCGACCCTTTGGTCGCGGATACGGACTCGTAGGAGCGGAAATTTTTCCGCAGTAGCGAAAATCGCTGTAAGTTAAGTGTATCAGAAGTTAGAAAAATTTCAGAACATTTCACACATTTGGGTCTCGGCTTTAGAGGCGATTTGGGCGATTTTGAAGAGAAATTCAAGGGAAATCATCAGGTAATCAACTATGGACTTAAACTATGATTAGTATTGATAATATTATGCAATTATATCATGAAAATGGAGGAATTTGGGGTAATTTATGGAGGAATTAGCCCTAGGCTTGAACTTTAGAAAATCAAGGTTTTGAATGGGCAAATGGAGTCCGAATTTGGTAAAATTGATATGCTTAGACTCGTATTGAGATGAGGGTTCCGAATATGTGACTTTTGTAATTTTTCGAGAAGCGTACCGAAAGTCGGGTTTTGACAACTTTGGGAATTTTGATGTAAATCGAGTTGTATTGATCGGGTGTCGTCCCATTGGCCTAATTTGTTGTATTTCTACTGTATTTGATCAGATTCTACGCGTGCGGAGCTTGATTCTCGTGGCAAGGGCATTGCGGAGTAGTCGTCGCGCCGTATCGAGGTGAGTAATAGATGTGGGTGATGACCAGCGGGTTCGAAACCCCGGTATACCACTTTGTGACGCTGTATAGCGGCGAGACACGCACACTCTTGAGAGTGCGGGGTCGATCATGAACTGGAGACTATATATTAGTCCGACCTGTTGATACTGTATTATTGGCTATTCTCGAGCCGTCGAACCTCCTTCTCGGACGGTTGCATATATATATATATATATTGTGATAATGGCCACTCTTGAGCCGAGTAACCCCCTTCTTGGGCGGTTGAGTATACATGTGGGCCGTGAGCCCGCTATTGGATCCCGCGAGGATCGTTATCATTGTCTTATCATATAGACATGCTAGTTTACTACTAGTCCGCAGCCATTTTTGTTATTATGCTAATTCCAATCTCTGGAACTTGGTATTACTGTTTTCCAACCGAAAAATGATAAAAGAGTTTTCAAAAACTACTTTTGAGCCTCGCGAGGCCGTATCCGCATATTAGCCGACTAGTAGTGGATCGGGCCGCACGCCGCAGCCGAGATATATGTTGGATCGGACCGCACGCCGCAGAATATCTCTATGAGACGTGCTTGGGCTCGTAGGAGCCCCTCCGGAGTCCGAACCCCCACAACGAGCACGGGTACCCAAAAATCGGAGTCGGGCCACGCGCCGTAGCGGTCATATCATGCATTGCATTGCATTTAGCTACATCTCGCTAGCCGTTATGCTATTTATTGGTATTTGTTGGTACAGTACAGTGAATATTGATTCTATGACAGGTAGCCGATTATAGTTTTACATAGTGCTTTATCACGGATTTCTTATCTCGCGCCGTCTTACCCTTGTTTATTACCACCGAGTCCGGTAGTACTCATTTTACTCCCCGCACCTTGTGTGCGGACCAGGTACCTCTCAAGCAGTGATCCAGTAAGCTGTGCGAGGCGACGTTCGTGGATATTCGAGGTAGCTGCAGAGTCCGCAGGACCCGATATTCCTTCTTACCGTCTTGATTTTGTATTGACTTTTCTTTCCGCACTTGGTATCTTGTAAACCTTTATACACTCATGTTCAATAGAGGCTCATGACTCTTGACCCTTGGTCTATGGGAGTTGATGTATTATGGGACTTGGTTCGTCGTTTTCGTTACATCTATTGCTATTATTTCGTGAATTAATTTGCTTAAACGGGTTAAAGAGAGCTTCTAGCTCCGTGGTTGATATGGATTGGTCGGCTGGCTTAGCAATATGTCGGGCGCCATCACGACCGGATTTGGGGTCGTGACAAGTTGGTATCGCAGCCTCAGGTTTACTAGGCCCCGCGAGTCTTCGAGTCGGTTAGTAGCAGTCTTGTGGATCGGCACGGGACGCCCGTACTTATCCCCGGGAGGTCGCGAACCTTTAGGAAAACTTCACTTTTCTTGAACTCGTCGTGCGATCTTGTTGTTCCGAGAACCGAACTTCTATATTCTATTCTCTCACAGGATGGCGAGAACGCGAGCATCGGACGAGGTGGACGACCTCCATTGCCACCCGTTAGGAGGCCGTGGGCACGGCCGTGCTAGAGTTAGAGGTAGGGCGGCCGAGGCAGCGCCACTGACCCGCCCGTTGTACCCGCTCAGGAGCAGCCCCCGCTGGTCGATACCCCGCAGCCCCAGTTCAGGGCCACACTATATCTATTGCTATTCCCCGGTCTTCGTGAGACTCTTGCTCGCATATTATCGCAGTGTTCCGGCTTGGCTCGGTAGTTTCAGCCACCGCCACCGTAGCGACATCTCAGACAGGGGTGGTCAGCAGACCCTCGCAGCTCGCACACCCGACCCGGCTGTTCAGTGACCTCGGACGCCGCAGGCGGTCCCCGCTCAGGTTGTTGCACCGGTTATCCCTCCAGCTGCACCAGCTCCAGCTCCAGCTCCAGAGCATATGGTTCAAGTTATGCCCGATGACGAGCAGCGTCGTCTTGAGAGATTTGTAGACTTCAGCCACCCCATTTCAGGGGCGTCGAGGGCGAGGATGCCCAGTGGTTTCTGGATAAGTTGTCGAAGCATGCCGCGCACGGCCGGGTATTCTCGAGTCCAGCTGGAGTTTCATTTACTACATTTCAGCTCACCGGTCCCGCATTTGATCGGCGGGAGGAGTTTGAGAGGCGTAGGCCCGCAAGAGCAGCACCTCTCACATGGCAGCAGGTTCTCACTCTCTTTCTAGAGAAATATGTACCTCAGTCTCGTCGCGAGGAGCTACGTCGCCGGTTCGAGTGGTTGATTCAGGGCGACATGTCTGTGACCCACTATGAGCTTAGATTCACTCAGTTGGCTAGGCATGCCACATGGATGATCCCCACCGATAGGGAGAGGATCAGGAGGTTCATTGATGGCCTCAACTACTCTATCCGTATTCTTATGACCAGCGAGCGAGTTCTGTCATCATCGTTTGAGCAGGTAGCTGATATGGCACGCTCCATCGAGGCGGATCGTCGCCGAGAGAGAGAGGAGCGGGAGGCCAAGAGGCCTCGCGGTTCTGGCAGTTTCAGCGGTGCTCCATCTAGAGGGCATTCCCAGCAGAGCCGAGGTCGCTCATCTAGACCTTCTCATTCAGTCCGCCCAGAGCAGAGCGGAGGTTCTTATGGTCGTGGTCGACAGGGGTTTCAGCAGGGTCAGCCATCGCTTGGTGCCCTCCCAGCCCCGCAGTGCAAAGACCTACTTCTCCAACGACCAGTGTGCATGTTACGAGCGTGGCGACTTTGGCCACACGAGGAGACAAGTGTCCTCGACTACGTAGGGGCAGACTCGGCAGAGGATCGGCCCTCCTCTTCAAGACCATCTCGCCCTAGCAGAGGCGGAGGCCGGCCTTCTCATGGTCGCCCTGGGGGCGAGAGAGATCCGGCGGAGGCCGGCACCTGCTTCTATGCACTTCCCCGACAGTGCGTGATGCAGCTTGCCTCCGATGTCGTGATTAAAGGTATCATTTCTGTCTGTCACAGAGATGCCTCCGTTCTATTTGATCCAGATCCACATATTCTTACGTGTCCTCTTATTTTGCACATCATTTGGGCGCGACTCGTGGTAGTCTTGATTTACCTGTTCATGTGTCCACCCCCGTGGGTGATATGATTGTCGTGGATCATGTCTATAGATCCTGTGTTATATCTATTGGGGGTCTGGAGACCCAGGCAGATTTGTTATTGTTGGGGATGGCGGACTTTGATGTTATATTGGGTATGGACTGGTTGTCTCCGTATCATGCTATATTGGACTGTCATGCTAAGACAGTTACGTTGGCCATTCCTGGTATTTCTCAGATTGAGTGGCGGGTTCGACCGATTTCGTCCCTAGCCGTGTTATTTCGTTCTTAAAAGCTCAGAAGATGGTTGAAAAAGGGTGTTTATCGTACTTAGCTTTTGTGAGAGATGTGGGAGCTGAGTCTCCTAGTATTGATTCTGTACCTGTTGTGAGGGACTTCCCAGATGTATTCCCCTCAGACCTGCCGGGCATGCCGCCGGACAGGGATATTGATTTTGGCATTGACTTGGTGCCGGCACTCAGCCTATATCTATTCCTCCTTATCGGATGGCACCAGCTGAGTTGAAAGAACTGAAAGAGCAGCTTCAAGAGCTTCTGGATAAGGGTTTCATCCGCCCTAGTGTGTCCCCGTGGGTGCGCCGGTATTATTTGTTAAAAAGAAAGATGGTTCCATGCGAATGTGTATTGATTATAGGCAATTGAACAAAGTGACAATGAAGAACAAGTACCCTCTACCGCGCATAAATGATTTGTTTGATCAGTTACAGGGTGCGAGGGTGTTTTCTAAGATCGATCTTCGTTCAGGCTATCATCAGCTGAAGATCAGAGATTCGGATATTATGAAGACTACATTCAGGACCCGATATGGTCATTATGAGTTTCTTGTGATGTCGTTTGGGCTGACCAACGCCCCAGCAGCATTTATGCATCTGATGAACAGTGTGTTCAGGCCTTATTTGGATTCATTTGTGATTGTGTTCATTGATGACATTCTAGTCTACACCCGTAGCCAGGAGGAGCATGCTCAGCACTTGAGTATTGTGTTGTAGAGATTGAGAGAGGAGAAGCTATATGCTAAATTCTCCAAGTGCGAGTTTTGGCTCGAGTCCGTAGCATTTCTGGGACATGTGGTGTCTCGTGATGGTATTCAGGTTGATCAGAAAAAGATAGAGGCGGTGCAGAGTTGGCCTAGACCGTCCTCGGCTACAGAGATCAGGAGTTTTCTTGGCTTGGCGGGGTATTATCGCCGGTTTGTTCAGGGATTTTCATCCATTGCTTCTTCATTGACTAAATTGACCCAGAAGGGTGCACCATTCGTGTGGTAGGATGAGTGCAAGGAGAGCTTTCAGAAGCTCAAGACAGCTTTGACCACAACTCCAGTGTTAGTATTGCCATCAGCTTCAGGTTCATATACCGTTTATTGTGATGCCTCGAGAGTGGGGATAGGTTGTGTGTTGATGCGGGAAGGAAAGGTAATTGCTTATGCTTCTCGGCAGTTGAAGCCGCATGAGAAGAACTATCCTGTTCATGACTTGGAGCTAGCCGCCATTGTTCATGCCTTGAAGATTTGGAGGCACTATTTGTACGGTGTGTCTTGTGAGGTGTATACCGACCATCGTAGTTTCCAGCACTTGTTCAAACAGAAAGACCTTAATTTGAGACAACGGAGATGGCTTGAGTTGCTGAAGGATTATGACATTACTATATTATATCATCCGGGGAAGGCCAATGTGGTGGCCGATGCTTTGAGCCGGAAGGCGGTCAGTATGGGGAGCTTGGCATATATTCCAGCTGAGGAGAGGCCATTTGCTTATGATGTTCAGGTGCTAGCCAATCGGCTAGTGAGGTTAGATATTTCGGAGCCCAGCAGGTATTGGCTTGTGTTGTATCTCGGTCATCTCTATATGATCGTATTCGTGAGCGCCGGTATGATGATCCACATTTGGCTGTCCTTAGGGACAGAGTTCAGCATGATGATGCTAGAGATGTCACCATTGATAGTGACGGCGTATTGAGGATGCAGGGCCGGATATGCGTGCCCAATGTTGATGGCCTTCGTGAGTTGATTCTGGAGGAGGCCCATAGCTCGCGTAATTCTATCCATCCAGGAGCCGCGAAGATGTATCAAGATTTGAAACAACACAATTGGTGGAGAAAGATGAAAATGGACATTGTCAGACACGTAGCACGGTGCCTCAACTGTCAGCAGGTTAAGTACGAGCCTCAGAGGCCCGGTGGTGTATTTCAGTGCATCGATATTCCTGAGTGGAAATGGGAGAGGATCACTATGGACTTTGTTACTGGACTCCCTCGGACGGCGAGGAAGTTTGATTCTGTATGGGTGATTGTGGATAGACTGACCAAGTCGCCTCACTTCATTCCAGTTAGTACTACCTACTCATCGGAGCGGTTGGCAGCGATCTTTATTCGAGAGATTGTTCGGTTGCATGGAGTTCCAGTTTCTATCATATCCGACAGGGGTACTCAGTTCACTTCTCAGTTTTGGAGAGCATTTCAGCGAGAGATGGGTACGCGGGTTGAGTTGAGTACAGCATTTCACCCCCAGACAGACGGACAGTCTGAGCGCACTATTCACATCTTGGAGGATATGTTGCGAGCTTGTGTGATTGATTTTGGTGGTTCGTGGGATGAGTTCCTACCACTTGCCGAGTTTGCCTACAACAACAGTTATCAGTCGAGTATTCAGATGGCCCCGTATGAGGCATTGTATGGCAGACGGTGTAGATCCCCCGTGGGATGGTTTGAGCCTGGTGAGGTTAGATTGATAGGGACTGAGTTAGTCCAGGATGCTCCGGATAGAGCAAAGTTGATCCAGGAGAGGCTTCGTACAGCACAGTCTCGTCAGAAGAGTTATGCGGACCGTAGAGTTCGAGAGTTGTCTTTCATGGTTGGTGACAGAGTATTGTTGAAGGTTTCACCTATGAAGGGTGTTATGAGGTTTGGGAAGAAAGGAAAGTTGAGTCCCAGGTACATTGGTCCTTTTGAGATACTTAGGAGAGTTGGAGAGGTGGCATACGAGTTGGCCTTGCCGCCCAGCCTATCCAGCGTTCATCCAGTATTCCATGTGTCTATGCTCCGGAAGTACATTGGAGATCCGTCTCATGTATTAGATTTCAGCACCATTCAGCTTGATGGTGATCTATCCTATGATGTGGAGCCTATTGCCATTTTGGGACGTCAGGTGAGAAAATTGAGGTCTAAGGAGATTGCATCAGCTAAGGTTCAGTGGAGAGGTCGACCCGTGGAGGAGGCCACTTGGGAGATCGAGCGGGAGATGCGGAGCAGATATCCTCACTGTTTGAGACTTCAGGTATGTTTCTTGACCCGCTCGAGGACGAGCGTTTGCTTAAGAGGGGGAGAATGTGACGATCCGGCCCGTCGTCACGGGAATTACCACCCCGTTATGTTGTAAATACATGTTTTATGATTTTATATCAGTGTTAGAGTCTATAGGGTGAGTTAGGAGTGAATTGGATTGAAAATGAGGCATATAGCCTTTTTGAAGGAAACTTGAATAAGGAAAGTCAACCCGGAGTTGACTATTTGGTTAGAGGGCTCGGAATCGAATTCTGATGATTCGGTTAGTTCCGGAAGGTGATTTGTGACTTAGGGGAGCGATCGGAATTGAATTTGGAGGCCCGTGTAGAAATAGGCTTGAATTGGCTAAGGTTGAATTTTGGCGAAATCCGAACGGTAGGTGAGATTTTGATCCGGTAGTCGGAACGGAATTCCGACAGTTGCAATAGCTTCGTTAGGTGATTTTGGATGTGCCTGCAAAATTTCAGGTCATTTGGACGTCGTTTGGTCGGGTTTTTGATCGAATGTGTAATTCGGAATGTTTTAAGGAATTTAGGCTTGAATTTGATGTGAATTATGGATTTTGGTGTTATTAGACGTGTTTTGAGGATTGGAGCAAGTTCAAATAAGGTGTTAAGATGTGTTGGTGTGTTTGGATGAGGTCCCGGGGGCCTCGGGGTGTTTTCGGATGGTTAAACAGAAGAAAATTGTGGAAAAAATTGCAGGTTGGGATTCTGTTTCTGTTGTTTCCGCTCCTGCGGAAATGGGGGCGCAGGAGCGAGTCCGCAGAAGCGGACGAGGGGCACAGGGGCGCTTGGCTCCGCAGAAGCGGACTCCTTTCCGCTGAAGCGGCACCGCTGGTGCGAGCCAGTGATCGCAGTAGCGGACGAGAAGAAAATGGGAATGGTCCGCAGAAGCGGACATTTGACCGCCTGGGCGAGTCCGCAGGAGCGGACTCTGGAGCGCAGAAGCGGATGTTTTCGCAGAAGCGGTCCGTGTATCGCAGAAGCGGAATTGGCCGGCTAGGCCTGGAACCGCTGAAGCGACCCTTTGGTCGCGGATACGGACGCGTAGGAGCGGAAATTCTTCTGCAGAAGCGAAAATCGCTGTAAGTTAAGTGTATCAGGAGTTAGAAAAATTTCAGAACATTTCACACATTTGGGTCTCGGCTTTAGAGGCGATTTGGGCGATTTTGAAGAGAAACTCAAGGGAAATCATCAGGTAATCAACTATGGACTTAAACTATGATTAGTATTGATAATATTATGCAATTATATCATGAAAATGGAGGAATTTGGGGTAATTTATGGAGGAATTAGCCCTAGGCTTGAACTTTAGAAAATCAAGGTTTTGAATGGGCAAATGGAGTCCGAATTTGGTAAAATTGATATGCTTAGACTCGTATTGAGATGAGGGTTCCGAATATGTGACTTTTGTAATTTTTCGACAAGCGTACCGAAAGTCGGGTTTTGACAACTTTGGGAATTTTGATGTAAATCGAGTTGTATTGATTGGGTGTCGTCCCATTGGCCTAATTTGTTGTATTTCTACTGTATTTGATCAGATTCTACGCGTGCGGAGCTTGATTCTCGTGGCAAGGGCATTGCAGAGTAGTCGTCGCGCCGTATTGAGGTGAGTAATAGATGTGGGTGATGACCAGCAGGTTCGAAACCCCGGTATACCACTTTATGACGCTGTATAGCGGCGAGACACGCACACTCTTGAGAGTGCGGGGTCGATCATGAACCGGAGACTATATATTAGTCCGACCTGTTGATACTGTATTATTGGCTATTCTCGAGCCGTCGAACCTCCTTCTCGGATGGTTGCATATATATATATATATTGTGATAATGGCCACTCTTGAGCCGAGGAACCCCTTCTTGGGCGGTTGAGTATACATGTGGGCCGTGAGCCACTTATTGGATCCCGCGAGGATCGTTATCATTGTCTTATCATATAGACATGCTAGTTTAATACTAGTCCGCAGCCTATTTTTGTTATTATGCTAATTCCAATCTCCGGAACTTGGTATTACTGTTTTCCAACCGAAAAATGATAAAAGAGTTTTCAAAAACTACTTTTGAGCCTCGCGAGGCCGTATCCGCATATTAGCCGACTAGTAGTGGATCGGGCCGCACGCCGCAGCCGAGATATATGTTGGATCGGACCGCACGCCGCGGAATATCTCTATGAGATGTGCTTGGGCCGTAGGAGCCCCTCCGAAGTCTGAACCCCCACAGTGAGCACGGGTACCCAAAAATTGGAGTCGGGCCACGCGCCGTAGCGGTCATATCATGCATTGCATTGCATTTAGCTACATCTGCTAGCTGTTATGCTATTTATTGGTATTTGTTGGTACAGGTACAGTGATTATTGATTCTATGACAGGGTAGCTGAATATAGTTTTACATAGTGCTTTATTGCGGATTTCTTATCTGCGCTGTCTTACCCTTGTTTATTACCACTGAGTCTGGCAGTACTCATTTTACTCCCTGCACCTTGTGTGCAGATCCAGGTACCTCTCAGCAGTGATCCAGTAGCCGTGCGAGGCGACGTTTGTGGATATTCGAGGTAGCTGCAGAGTCCGCAGGACCCGATATTCCTTCTTACTGTCTTGATTTTGTATTGACTTTTCTTTCCGCACTTGGTATCTTGTAAACCTTTATACACTCATGTTCAGCAGAGGCTCATGACTCTTGACCCTTGGTCTATGGGAGTTGATGTATTATGGGACTTGGTTCCCCGTTTTCGTTACATGTATTGCTGTTATTTCGTGAATTAATTTGCTTAAATGGGTTAAAGAGAGCTTCTAGCTCTGTGGTTGATATGGATTGGTCAGGCTGGCTTAGCAATATGCTGGGCGCCATCACGACCAGATTTGGGGTCGTGACATTAGGATGGTGTTTTTATGATTGGAATGAGTTCGTATCGTGTTTTGGGGTATGTTGGTGGTTTTCGTTGGGGTCCCGGGGGCCTCGGGGTGAATCCGGACCATCATCCGGGCATTTTGAACTTGGCAAAATCTGCTGTAAATTGCAGATCACTGTGCAGAAGGCTAAGCCTTCGCGTTCGCGAGGGCAAGGCCCGCGTTCGCGTAGGCTGGGGCACTTTGGTCATCGCGTTCGCGAGGAGGGTGGCCGCGATCGCGTAGAAGGAATCTGGGAAGCATCGCGTTCGCGATGGGTTAGTCGCGATCGCGTAAGACGAAATAGTGAAACATCGCGTTCACGTGGATGGAGGTCGCGTTCGCGTAGAAGGACCCCCGGATGGCTGAAGAAATGTGCATCGCGAACGCGTGGGGGCATGTCGCGTTCGCGAAGGGAAAATGGATCAGTGCATCGCGGACGCGTGATAGGTAACGCGAACGCGAAGAGTAAAATGATGCTGGGCATCGCGAACGCGTGGGAGCTCAAGCGAACGCGAAGAGCAAATTTGTCTGGCAGTGAAATTAAAACCAGAAACATTTCACTTACGGGTTCATATACCCAAAACACCATTTTTGAGCCCTAGAGAGAAGAAATCACGGGAAAACGCTGGGAAATCATCGGGTATTCATCGAAGGTAAGTTTCTTGACTCAAAAACATCATTTTATGGTAGAATTAACATCAATCTTCATGAATTTTGGTAGAAATTATGAAGGATGGTGGCCTAGATAGTGAAAACGAAAATTTGGGTTTTGGAAGGCCAATCGAACTCCGATTTTAGTAAATTTTATATGTACGGACTCGTGGCGAGACGTGGGTTCTGGAAATATGAGTTTCGAGATTTTTCGAGATGTGGGCCCGGGGCTCGGGTTTTGCCAATTTCGTGATTTTTGATATTTTTCGAGTTCTTTCGATTGGGTTATGTTCCATTAGCCTATTTTGATATATTTGTGCTGATTTGTGATAGTTTTGACGTGCGTGGATGCCGGTTCGAGGAGCTAAGGCGTCGCGGGCATGAGCTTTCGTCGGTTCGAGGTGGGTAATACTTGTAAATGATGTCCTTAGGGTTAGTAAACCCCGGACTTGCACATCTTAGTGCTGTGTGACTTGCACGCCGGATAACGGGCGTGGGGTAGAGCACCATTGGGGATTGTGACTTGGTCCGTCCCGCGTAATAAATAATAACACCTAATTGTTGAAATGAATTGGACTAATTATCATGTTTGGGCTTCGTGCCAATTATTTGAGTCCTTCAGGGATTGGTATCACTGTTTTGATAACACTGTGCATATTTTATTCTAAATTTAAGTTTTAAAATGGTATTTTTGCTATTCAACATTTTTATAAGGTTATGAAAAACTTGAACAAGGTCTTAATAATATTTTAGCTGTGAGCTAATATGATATTGTTGCCGTAGGGCTTTCTTGATTATTTGTTAGACTTATTGGGGCCGAGGGCCATATGTTAGGGCATGACATTTTATGTGAGCATATGCATACACATGCATGGATCGGACTGCACGCCGCAGTGGTATACGGATCGGGCTGCGCGCCGCAGCAGGTGTGATATTAATATTGTGCTTGGGCTGTAGGAGCCCCTCCGGAGTCTGGACACCCCCAGTGAGCACGGGTACCCAAAAGGATCGGGCTACATGCCGTAGCAGTCATATGCATTGCATGGCATACACACATTGGTTTATGTGTACTACGTGGCATAACATTTTAGCACTCATACTTTACTGGCACATGTGCATTTGTTGCTTTATTGACCAGATCTCCTGGTATAAATTGTTAAGGAGTGCTGAGCCCGAGAGGCTGATTTGAGTGCTGACTTGCACTGCTTGAGATTCTCCCAGGTATTGGTATGTTATAACGAAAGAAAGTAGCTAAAAATTGAGATTTCTAAATAATCTACTCACATATGCTCGAAAGGAATAAAATGATAGTGTTTTGAAGTTTAATGATAGTTCTGTATTGTGTAGCAAGAGATAGTGCCTTGCGTAGTTTTTTTCCCTTCAACATTATTTACTTTTATTACCGCTGAGTTGGAAGTACTCACACCCGACTCCCTGCACCTTGTGTGCAGATCCATGTACATTATAGCAGAGCTGATTCCATTGCGGCTCGGGAGTGCTTTTGGACAGTCGAGGTAGCTGCCAGCGTTCGCAGGACCTGATTCTCCAGTTTGTCTATATTTTGTTCTGATCATCCCACACTTGTGCACAGTTATATTCACTATTTACACTTTGTATACTCTGTAGAGGCTCATGACTCTTGACCCTTCGGTCTATGGGAGTTGGCACGTGTTGGGACTTGGTTCCATGTTTTTAATATATCTATCACTGTTAAATTATTCCGTTATGCTTAAATTGGATAAAGTGAGCTTATAGCTCCGTGATTGTTGTTAATTTGTCAGGCTGGCCTAGCAGTGTGTTGGGCGCCATTACGACCGGATTTGGGGTCGTGACAAGGCAAATAGGTAATCAACAAGATGATAAAGAAGGAGAAAACAAGCTCTGAGGACGCTGGCAGCTACCTCGTAATCTCCGCAAAAGAAGACAATGATCAGCAGCTACAATGTCTCAACTGCTCTCGGGCACCTGTGGATCTACACAGAAAGTGCAGGGGAGTGGGTGAGTATATTTCAACTTAGTGAGTAACAATAATAAACAATAACTGAAAGTAAGAACTCCTGTGCTATCACTACACAGTTCTAAGGCAACCCTCACAGGTAAGTCATCACTATGGTAAGTACTCCGATCTCCAGTCCACATCTATCTCTACAAGATCCCACACCTGATCAAACCCTCACTCGTACCCCTACGGTGTACGGCCATCTCAATATATGAAGACACATACCTATGTCTATAATGTATAAGTATTTATGTAGGTAATAGGATATGAATAAGTATAATGTTGCGGCGTGCAGCTCGCTCCAATACATATACCGCTGCGGCGCGCAGCCCGCTCCATTTAACGTCGACGGCGCTCACTGGGGGTGTATACAGACTTCGGAAGGGCTCCCTAGGCCCAAGCACTATTATACTGCGGCGTGCAGCCCGATCCACACATGTATTACTGCGGCGTGCAGTCCGATCCACTATTTATATGTATATATATTTATATATTTATACTGCTGTGGCGCGCAGCCCGATCCCATAATATACACCAGTGCTCACCTGAGAATGTGTGCAGACTCAGACTCCGAAGGGGCTCCTACAGCCCAAGCGCAATAATACTGCGGCGTGCGGTCCGTCCCACATGTATATTACATGTATATTACTGCGGCGTGCAGTCCGATCCAATATATATACTGTTGCGGCGTGCAACCCGATCCAATATAGGTATATATATATATATAATACCTCATAATGGGTCCTCGACCCTATCCCAGTCAATATGTGCTTGGCCTCTCAGGCCCAATATAATATATCATAGTGGGTCCTGGACCCTGTCTCAGTCAATATAGACTTGGCCTTTCAGGCCCACTCACCTAGAACGGGAAATTCCACCCTAGATAAGCTTTCTCAATGTACACATCTAGTACTGGCTCATATTATGCTATACAGCTAGAGCTACGGCTGAGTGAATATTTCCAACACGATATAAGGGTCACCTAGCTCTATAGGTTCCCTAATGCTCTACAGTTCGGCACAAGGCCCCAAACATGGCTATTAGCCCCAATTGTACAGTTATAATCTCATTAACAGTCATAAAACACAGTATTCTATTAGCCGGGAAGGACCAAGTCCAAGTCCCCAATCACAATGTCACCACGCTCGTCTCAAGACGTGTGTCTCATCTCAACATAGCACTGTGAAGTGCTAGTACGGGGTTTCAAACCCTCAGTACATTGTTTACTACTACCACTCACCTCGAACCGGTAGAAACTTCAATCCGCCTTGCGCTTGCCTCGCAAATCAATCTCCTCGGATGCCAAATCTGCTCAAAAACATAGAGAATGCATCAATATATGCTAATTTCACGCAATTCATTCGAAATAGCCCAAATTATATCAAAACCCACAAGTTGTTAAAACCCGACTTTTGGTGCGCTTCTCGAAAAATTATAAAAGTTATATATTCGGAACCCTCGTCTCAATAAGAGTCTAGGCATATCAAATTTACCAAATTCGGACTCCATTTGCCCGCTCAAATCGGTATTTTTCTATAGGGCTTAAACCCACTTAATCCTCCATTTTCATAAAAATAATCCATGATTTCATGAAAAAAGTGTGTAATTAAACCACGAAACTTACCTCCGACAATATCTCGATGATCTCCCAGCTATTTCCCGTCACTTTCTCACTCTAGAGCTCAACAATGGTGGAAAAATGACCCAAAATCGATTTTTTTATCAACTTACTGAATTTTTCGGGTTACTGTTCATGCGCGTTGACACTGTTCACCCGCGCGGTTACTGTTCACGCGCGGGAGTTACTATTCATACGCTGCAGAAAAATGCAGCAGCAATACAGAAATTGCAGCACACTGCCATTTTCAGTAAAATGGCTCTAACTCCATCATACGAACTCGGAATTCGACGATTCTTTTTCTTGTGGCTCCGTAATTTCGATACGGATCCAGTGGTTCAAACAAAACTGAATTTGGATCTCATTTACTCATTGAAACATCAATTTTGCTCGTTAAACAATTAACTCACATATCGCGTCAAAAACCTAATCGCGACTAGATGAAATTAAACCAAAATTTTCAGATCAGTCCTATAATTCATGATTTAAATTCTCGAAGTCTCGAAATCAAATTTGGATCTCTAGAACTAAAAATAGACCTTTGGATCATTATATTTATGCTGAAAACGGCAAAAATCTTCCAAAAATGACCCGTTGGACATCCGAAACACACCCGAAACCCTCGAGATCTCAACCAAATATACAGACATGATCTATTACCTCGTTCCAACTTGCTTGAATCATAAAATCACTATCGTTAACATCAAAATCATCCGTTTTCAGCAAATTCAAACTTAAGTTTAACTATAACTTTCAAAATTCTTATTCGATCAAAAACCCGACCAAACGACCTCCGAATGACCTGAAATTTTGCAGGCACATCCAAAATCACCTAACGGAGCTACTGCAACTGTCGAAATTCCATTGCGGCTCCCGGATCAAAATCTCACCTACCGTCCGAATTTCGCCAAAATTCAACCTTAGCCAATTCAAGCCTATTTCTACACCGGACCTCCAAATTCAATTCCGATTGTTCCCCTAAGTCACAAATCACCTCCCGGAACTAACCGAATCATCAGAATCCGATTCTGAGCCCTCTAACTAAATAGTCAACTCCGGGTTGACTTTCCTTATTCAAGTTTCCTTCAAAAAGGCTATATGCCTCATTTTCAATCCAATTCACTCCTAACTTACCCGATAGACTCTAACACTGATATAAAAGCATAAAACATGTAATTACAACATAACGGGGTGGTAATTCCCGTGACAACGGGCCGGGTCGTTACAATAAAGCTTCATGTTAGGAAAAAAAAAAGATTGAAAAGATGTTCAAGATCTGGTAATAAATGCTAACACATGGAAAAACATCTTCACCACCTCTTCAGCCATGTTAACATCCAATAACTTATAGTAGCTATTACTATTTAACTAGGAACTTCATTGTATGCACTATAACGGGTTGATTTCGCTGATGATCATTGAACTATCCTTTAATTTCAACAAAGTCATTCAACCATTTTTTTCCACTAAAAAGTAACTAAATTTTATTTTTGTCACTTCAAAATTATTTTGCCACAAACTTCCACCATAAATATGACATGGCATATATTTTAATTAAACAAATTTAAAGAAAATGCCACATAAGCTTATATGGGTCATACCCACATTAAGATCTATGTCTCCTTTAATATGACTTGACCCAAACTCCAAAATGCATTTCATGGGTAAAAAATCGCACATAGAATAACTCTTACCAGGCCAATCACATCCCTCTTTAGATATTAAATTCCACATTATATTTAATTAAATTCCACATTAA
Organism: Nicotiana noctiflora; assembly: GCA_032618575.1. Classification (NCBI taxonomy): domain Eukaryota; kingdom Viridiplantae; phylum Streptophyta; class Magnoliopsida; order Solanales; family Solanaceae; genus Nicotiana; species Nicotiana noctiflora. The sequence goes on from JASVEL010012349.1 coordinate 66,390, forward strand.
TTTAGAATAATTATCCTAAAAAATTTTTTTTAACTTTTTTGTTACATAATGCACATTTATAATTATTCTATACTAAAATAATTTATGCTAGAAAATTCTTATTTTGTTTGTATGCCCTATCCGAGTCATTTTATAACTCTACCGAAACAAAAATACTACTGTATCCAACTCACATAACTTATTTATACCATTCTATTGATTTTAAAATATTGCTTATTAAGCAACACTAGCATGCAAATAACCTGCTTAATAAGTAACAAATAAAATTAAAATGCATAATAAAAATTGTCAATAGACATGCAATTACAGATATATCTGATTTCGTGGTTGATGTGCAAAAAAAAATTAAGTCTTGTAGCTTATTTTTTGGGTTTTGATCATGCAAATACAGTCGTAGTGACGCAGTGTATTGTGTCCTTTTGTCTAAACAGTTGTTATAGGTTGTCTGTAATTGCATGTCTACTGATAATTTTTATTATGCACTTTAATTTTATTTGTTGCTTACTAAGCAAGTTACATGCTAGTATTGCTTAATAAGCAACATTTTGAAGTCAATAGAATGATATAAATATGTTATGTGAGTTGGATACAGTAGTATTTTTGCTTCAGTAGAGTTATAAAATGACTCGGATAGGGCATACAAACAAACTAAGAATTTTCTAACATAAATTATTTTAGTAATTATGAATGTGCATTATGTAACATAAAAGGTAAAAATTTTGTATTTTAGGATAATTATTTTAAATTAATCTGGAATTTAATATCTAAAGAAAGATGTGGTTGACCTGGTAAGAACTATTCTATCCGCAGTTTTTTACCCATGAAACCCATTTGGAGTTTGGGTCAAGTTATATTAAATGAGACATGGATCTTAATGTGGGTATGACCCATGTAAGCTTATGTGACATTTGTTTTTGAATTGTTTTAATTAAAATATATGTCATGTCATATTTATGGTAGAAGTTTGAGACAAAATAATTTTTAAGTGACAAAGATAAAGTTTAGTTACTTTTAAGTGACAAAAAATAGTTGAATGACTTTACTGAAATTAAAGGATAGTTCAATGACCATCAGCGAAATTAACCCCACTATAACTAATTAAAGTGAGACTAAAAAGGACTTAGAACCCATAATCATTGAACAAAATCTGCTACTTACGTAGAAGGAACCTCTAATGAGATAATACAACCTGTAAAGTGATTCTTGATCAAGAAATTATCCTTTCTTCCTTATATAATTGGGAAGATTTCAAAGATTTGGAGATATTGGGTACTACATTCATATATCAGTTTAAATGGCTTTCTTCATGCATCAATTGTGAGCCTCTAATCTCCACAAAATGTGATGCCCTATAACCGTGGATGTCTATTGCTAGATTCAAACAAATTGACATCAATATCGCCATAAAAAAGGCAGTTCAGTGCACAAGGCATCCCGCATTTACGAAAGGGTGTCAAGAGGATGTGATGTAGGACCTATAGGTCACAGGAAACAATTTTACCTCCTTCACATCGATATCACCATCAAGTTCATGAAATCATTTGAAAACTTCATTTTATATTTATACATGTCTTCAAGTGTTCTTGCTAGTATATTAGAGTTTGTAAGTTAGTTGGTCATAAAAATTTTAATTAGGTCTTTCAAGAAACCAACTTTCGCTACGATTGGTTAGCAATAACAGACTAAAAGGTCCAATCTGGAAATCATTTGGTTAGCTATTGATGATAAGCTTGGAGTTTCTGGATATCTCATGAAGAACAATCTTTTTGGTGAAATTCCAAAAGGAATAGAGAGGAATAATCTTTAGATAAGTTGCAAATAGAAATCCCCAACTGAAGGTCATTCCCAAGCTTACTTCACACCCTCATAGTAAATTTAATTGAGGATTAAAGATAACATGACATGAGGTAGGTTGCTTACGTCACACCCCCTGAGATGCGGCCCTTCCCCGGATCCTGCGTGAACAAGGGATACTTTGTGCACCGGACTCCCCTTTTTTCTAGCATTATTCGCATCAGTTATGCTTGTACTAGTTCTCATTTTTTGTAATCATGGACAAAGAGTTTATCAACAAGAATCCTTATACACCAAAATTCCTTGAACCCAGCTTTCTAAGGACCATCAATGAAGTTTTAAATTTTTTACAGCAAATCACAAAATCAGTGCCCAATTACTCCCATAATTAAAGTCCCTTTATTACACCAAACATGGTATTAACGATCCATTAGAGCTATTAAACAATTACCGGAATTATTCCTTAGCTTTAAGTTATTATTCATCGTCTCTTTCACAAGATCCATTTTTTTATTTACATCTAATACTAAGTTCTAATCACATTTGCACTACCCAAATACACTTAATAACATCATTTGAACTCCATAATTGAAGAGGAAGTAATAGAATTACATTACCTTGTAGTAGAAAAACCCTAGCTTCGGAGAAATTGGGGTTCTTGAAGAACCTTTGCATTCCTATGAGATCCATATGAGCACGTTCACGAATTGCTTCGATTTTTTTACTACATACATGTATTAATACCGCACGGAATTGAATAAGTAGAAAAAATTCGACACTTCCTGACATCTATCGTAGGATCATGGCACATATTTTGGCAAATATACGAGAGAGCCGTTAAAACTTATAATTAAGTAGAATTAAACTCTTTCTAAATTAAAATTCACAAAATTAAAAAACTAAGACTATTTTTTATATAAAAGTATGATAATTAAAGTTTATTTATTTCCATTACACTATAAATTTTAATATAATTCATAAATTATCATAAAATTAATAATTTTTAAATTAATACTATTTAACCAAAAAAATAGATTTTCAGTTAAATTCGTAAATATGAGAAAATCGAGCTTCTGATAATCGTGAAGAAGTAAATAAAAATGAATTATTGAATAGATAAATATGAAAGCTTGTAAATTAGAAAAGTATATTCCAGTTGTTCTCTGTTTACATGTTTTCTTCCCTTTTATAGGTCCCTCTGAAGGTTTATTTTACCTTCAGACAATGATGAACTCATTATGAATATTTATTGGCCTTTAATGCCATATTTAATGCTACGTTACACAATCTTATCACTAAATACAATTATTCTTTAACGGCTGCTCCGGTACTTGCTCCTCTTACGTGTACCTTCATTCTTTTATGTGTCTTGGTTGATTGTCTTTTCATATTTCCTTCATTATTGTATCTTAAATAGGTACGGTTCCCTGAGTCTCTTAACTCGTACCTCTTTTCTCCTTTGCTGCTACGTACCTCTTTTACCCGCATCTGCGTGACTCTTTATTTTTGGTCTTCTTTAACAGCCCCACGTGTCATGCCACGTAATTTACTTCATATATTAAAATTTTCCCAATACAGAGAGTCCCCCCACTTTCCATTTATTCATCAGTATGAATATTTGGAAAGTGGAGTTTCATTAAAGGAGAATTTTTGTCTTCATTAATGTGCTGAGGAGTTTTGACGATCCAACTGTCACTTCCTTTTAATGCACCCAATACATGTTGCTTCCTCATTGGTTGCTCTGTCCTGCAGCGTTCCTTCAGGCTTTCTTTTCGTCTTCCCGCTCCACGAAGTATCAGTTATCATCATTATAGAGCCTCCCATCGTTGTACTCTCTTTCCTTGTTTTCAAAATTTCCCAACACTATAAATAACCCTTCTTCTTATCGTATTACTCTTAAATTGAACTACACACTTCCTTTTACTTGCTTTAATTTCACTTCTGTATCCACGGCTTCTTCGAACCCTAAGAAAACTCCCATTCTTGACAAATTTCCTAACGCCCCTACTAGACACAGAAGATGGGGCAAATTACGCAACTTGGGTTCTACCCGTGGAAGTGTTTCTACACCTCCTTCTGGTTCCGGTGCTTCATCTGGGGCTAGAGGTTCTCATACCCAAAGAAATCCTCCTAAAAGTAAGGATTCTATAGAGCCGTTGCGTGAATCTCTGGTAGATGAAATTATCCCTACCGAATTTTCTTTCCATCATGATAGTGAGTCTCTGAAAACCCAAGTAATTGGATTAGATCGTGCCGATCCTTATCCCACTATAATTACAAGTGCTTTGGCCCCAATTGTTAGGAAAGAAAGCCACTGGGCTGATGATTTTCCCATTATTATTCCTAACCCAAATCAAAGGATTACTTCCTATATTATAGGTTACTCTTTTGTCTATATCTCTCCTTTCACTTTAGGTTTTAACCCGGCCATCGACCCGGTTATTCTAGACTTTTGTCGTTTTTTCAATATTTTGTGTGGGGCAAATCGGCCCGATAGTGTGGCGAGTTGTTGCCCGTTTAAGACACCTCTCTACGAAAGCTAATGTAGAGTTTACTCTCCCTCATTTGCTTCATCTGTACTCCATTAGGCTTCTTCGAAATGGAGTTTTTAGCTTGACAGCTCGGAGCAAAAGAGTACTGGTGAGCTCGGAGGACGACAAAGACCGTGGATGGTATGTCCGGTATGTCGTCGCTCCTACCGCAGGTTTAGTTAGTGAAAAATACCTTCGCTTCCCAGAAGAGTGGAATTTTGCACGTAAGTATTCTTTACCGTACGTGTTTTATTCTTTCTTTTCATTTACCTTACCTATTTCGTTTCCCTTTTCAGCAACCTTGGGTATGGTTACTTTCGTAGCTAATATCCGTGGTTGGGTAGATAAACTTTTGAAAATTGCTCCAATGGAGGGCAGGACATGGAAGAATATCGCTAAACAACATAGTTGGAAACCAAAGACCCACAGTAAGAAGTTTTTTCCCTTCTATTTTACCATTTTGCATATTTTTTTTAAACTTCTTCCCCCCTTTTTTCTTTTTAGGTTTTGCCACTCATGGACTTACCCTTGGAAACATTTTAGCATCGCGTAGCCAGGACATCTTCTTAGGTTCTCATTCAGATGTTCCCGTTCCTTCAAGATCGGAGAAGAGGAAATCCGCTCTTGAAGATGATTTTGAAGTTGAAGAGGATGAAGATGATGATGGTGGTGCCTTGACAACCAGACCAAGGGTCAGGAGACGAATCGTCACTGATGACGAAATTGAAACTGCTCCCAACCTTCCCTCATCTGAACCTGTATTCATCCCTGATGATGATATTTCTGCCCCTTCTGATAGTGTCAACTCTGTAGACCAACTTTTTATAAGTGGTTTTGGTATTTCTACAGGTCCGATTTTAGATGAAGTTCCCTTGTCTTCTTCAACTGTTCCTGGTATTGTTTCCTTACCTCCTGATTCTATTGCTCATCTTCCTGTTTTTGCTATTCCTTCATCCACAACCTCTCCTCACATTACCATTGCTCCTTTTACCCCACATCATGTTGAAACAGGCTTCTCAAGTAGGAATTCTAACAAGAGGCGTGTCACCATTGAAGTTCCCCAAGACAGCAGTCTCCTGAGGAAATCCGGACAATCAGACACGTGGCTTGCTCCCTTGATTGGCCCCATAGTAAAGCTTGATAGCCACAGCAACACGACTCTCTTAAACGACATTGTTCATGCCAGCTTGAACGTAAAAAAATTTTAGTTTTATTTCATGAATTATTCCCTATAATTTTAGCCTTATACTTATTTTACTATGACTAGATCAACCTCATTGATACGGAGCTTATGAACCGAGTTCCTCTCTTGGAGAAGTTCACTCGTGACTTGGAAAAAACTGCTCATGATGCTGAAGAAACTGCCCGTGATTCTCAATTGGAAGCCAATAATTGGAAAGGGCAGTACGAAAGCTTACAAATTGAGATGGACATTTTAGGAAAGATGAAGAGTTCTTTAGAGAACCAAGTCCAGAAGCTTATTTCTGAATCAGCAAGGGTAAAAGCTACAGCAGATCAATCTTAGAGGGAAAAAGAATCTCTTACTGAACAATTGTCCACGGTTGCTGATGAGAACAAGTCTTTAAAGGCTTTGCTGGCTCAAAAAGAAAAATATGCAAAAGGAACAGCCCAAGAACTTACCCATGTACAAGAAGATTTACGAGCTTCACAGGACAAAGTTCATGCTTTGGAAAATTCTCATTCCTCACTACAAACATCTCACGACTCTCTTTTTCAAAAGAATAAGGAGCTCAGGAATGAAATCTCCTCCTTGGAAAAGGATTATGAGCTCCTTGAGGAGTCTTCCAATATTGAGATAAGCTGGACTTTCCTTAAGAGTCGTCGTGATGTTCTGATAGAAATGAGTCAAGAGAACTTTGACCTCGAGGGTGAATTAGCCAAGGTGAATGAGGCTATGGACAAAGCACAACAACCACCAGACTTTTCATCTCCTGAAGCCAATGTTTCCGCGGCTGAAACTCCTTTGATTGAAGCTTTCCCCAGTGAATCTGCTGTGTCCGAGTCTGTTCCAATTGAGGCCCCCATATGTGATGTTTCTGCACCGGATATCCCAACTTCTGTTGTTGAGCAAGTTTCTGTTTTTGCTGATGTTGCGGCCATTGGCCAAGTTGACCAAGTTGAGTCTGTTGATGCCCCTTCTTCAGTTTTGTAACTATATAAGATTTTTAATTTTTAGACTTTACTTTTTGCAGGTATCTTTTTGGAAATCTTTATTTAAAGTTTTTAAGCTTTAACTTAGGATTTTAAGTCCCCAAGTTTTGTATAATGGGCATATTATGAACAAGTTTATCCTCTTTCTGTTTTAAGAAGTTTTATTATGCACTTACCTTCTATTTTCGAAGGACTTAAATTGCATTTATACCAGCTAAAAATGCTTTTGTTATTCTCATACTTAAATAATACGAGATTCATAAAAGACGGCCCTTTTATATATATTAACATTTAATGAATAAAACGTCTCAACTTTACAATAATTTAACATGATACAAGAAATAGGAATATACACGTTTATCTGGAATAACTTGATCAAATCTTTATTTTTTGAATTTTGACAAGCTGTAAATCGTTCCTTACATGTATTTTCTATAACTTTCACATAACTATTTTCCTTGTAACAGATTTACAAAAGTAGAACAATAGATACAAGGTTTTCTTCACAACTTGTTTTTTATCCTTAACCGTTTGATACGATTTACCCTTAACCGTTTGATACGGTTTCCATTGTTTGGGCTTGAATCTTAATTTTTCTTCAGGCTTTTGATTTGCTTTTTATCTGTATGTGAGCTGTATATCTTGTATAGTCCCCCAAATGTTTGAGTGCTAAAGTATGAAGCCTTGTACATTTGATAGTCTTTTCCATCCGGTTTTTTCCTAAAAAAGAAAGGAAATACGTACGAGAATAGAGGATGTGGTAATAGATGAAGAATGTTATACCCGTATATGTTATTATAACCTTAGGCCGGGAATATTAGCATACACCATTCCGGAATTTCAGCATATTCCATTTGTCCTTACAGGTCGTGACTCATCACTTAGTACGTGTAAGCGTTTTGCCTATTATCTAAAACTGTTAGTAAAAACTTATAATGCTTAAAAATCAGAATTTAACAAGATGATACCTGGCAAAGATTTTTTCCTGTCTTTTTTTAAAAAAAAATAATACCTCTTCAAATGAACTACATTCCAATGTGAAGGAAGTAGTTTCCCATCCATCGTCTCCAATTCATATGCTCCTTTTCCTGCAATACCATGAATTATGTATGGTCCCTCCCAAGATTGACTTAACTTACCTGAATTAATTGCTTTGGTAGACTGAAAAACCTTTTTGAGCATAAAGTCCCCAATTTTGAAATACCGCAGACGTGTTTTCCTATTGTAATAGCGTTCAATCATTTGCTTTTGAGCGACCATGCTTATTAATGTTGCTTCTCTTTTGCCTTCCAATAGATCCAAATTTATCCACATTACTTCATCATTACACGTCTGTGCTATTTGTGTTACTCTCGTACTTGGCTCTCCTATTTCAACTGGATAAGTGCTTCGGGACCATATACTAAAGAGAAAGGGGTTTCACGTGTGCTTGTTTTCATGGTTGTACGGGATGCCCATAAGACTCCTGGTAACATCTCAGGCCAGTTACCTTTCGACTCTTCCAACATCTTCTTCAGATTATTGATGATAATCTTATTTGTCGACTCCGCCTGTCTGTTTCCTACTGGATGATAAGGTGTTGATGTTATCCTTTTTATTTGCCAACTCTAAAAGAATTCTGTTATCTGAGCTCCAATAAATTGTGGACCATTGTCACATACGATTTCCCTTGGTACGCCAAAACGGCAAATAATATGTCGCCAAATAAAGTCCTTGACTTCTGTTTCACGTACCTGTTTAAACGCTCCTACCTCTACCCATTTAGTAAAATAATCAGTAAGTATGAGTAGAAATTTTACCTGTCCTTAAGCTTGAGGTAATGGTCCAACAATGTCCATCCCCCATTTCATGAACAGCCATGGTACATTGATCGGATGTAATAACTCAGCAGGATGATGTATGTTATACCGTACCTCTGGCATTTGTCACATTTAGCTACAAAGTTTGATGCTTCTTCTTCCATTTTAGGCCAATATTACCCTGCTCTGATCAAGATTTTAACCAATAACCTTCCACCTGCATGGTTCCCACAATGACCTTCGTGTACTTCTCTCATTACATATTCAGTTTGAGAAGGACCTAAACACCGAGCTAATGGGCCACCGAACATTTTTCGATAAAGATTACCCTGTTTTAGACAGTAACGAGCTGCCTTTTTTCGAAGTGCTTGTGCCTTTGTCTTTTCATCAGGTACGGTACCATATTGCAAGAATGCTACAATCTCATTTCTCCAATCCCACGTTAAGGTATTAAAATTTACCTCATCTTTATTAGCTTCAAGAACTGAATGAAATAAATGAACAACTGAATTGCTGGCGTCTTTTGCTACATCAGCTGCGGATGCAAGATTTGCCAAGGCGTCTACTTCTACATTATCATCTCTTGAGATTTGAATGACTTTCCAAGACTGAAATTGTTTTACCAATTCCCTTACCTTTTCCAGGTATTGCTGCATCCTCGCTTCCCTAGCTGTGTAAGTCCCCAGCATTTGATTGACTACGAGTTGAGAATCACTTCTGATTACTATCTGCCTTATACCAAGTTCTCGTGCCAACTCCAAACCTGCAACCATAGCTTCATACTCTGCCTCATTATTAGTGACATAATTGCATTTAATAGCCTGTCTGATGGTTTCCCCCGTGGGTGGTACCAAGACAATTCCTAGACCTGCACCATTAACATTAGATGATCCATCAACGAATAAGGTCCAAATCCCTGGGTTTGCCCCATTAAGGACTTGAACTTCTTTTTCTGCTTTCATTCGTATTCGTTGGCTAATATCAGCCACGAAATCTGCTTGTACTTGAGATTTTATTGCGGTTCTAGGTACGTACGTGATTTCATATTCACTTAATTCTATGGCCCACTTAGCTAACCTCCCTAATAATTATTGTTTATGCAATATGTTGCGTAATGGAAATGCAGTTACTACAGCAATGGGATGACATTGAAAATAAGGTCTCAATTTCCTAGATGCCATTACTAGTGCTAAAGCCAGTTTTTCTTGCTGTGGATACCTTGATTCTGCATCTAACAATGATTTACTAACATAATAAATGGGAGACTGTTTACCTTGTACTTCTTGTACTAGAATTGCACTTACCGCCAATTCAGACACCGCTAAGTAGATAAAGAGCCTTTCTCCTATTATATGATTGGATAGCAGAGGCAGATTTGACAGATACTTCTTCAAATTTTTAAGTGCTTGTTGACATTCTTTAGTCCATTCAAAGTTGTCCTGCTTTTTAAGAGCTGAGAAAAATTTGAAACACTTTTCTGACGATTTTGATATAAATCTCCCCAAAGCTGCAATCCTTCCAGTGAGCCTTTGAACCTCCTTTTTACTTGAAAGTACATCCAGAATTTCTTCAATAGCTTTGATTTAAGCTGGGTTTACTTCGATTCCACGGTTAGAAACAAGAAAACCTTAAAATTTCCCAGATTCTACACCAAATGCACATTTTTCAGGATTCAATTTCATATTGTATGTGCGGAGAATTTCAAATGTTTTGGATAAGTGTGGGATTATGGATCGGGCTACACACCGCAGCAGGTGTGATATTGATATTGCGCTTGGGCTGTAGGAGCCCCTCCGGAGTCTGAACCCCCACAGTGAGCACAGGCGCCTTTGCATGGATTGGGCTGTACGCCACATCATCATATGCATTGCATGGAATACATACATTGGTTTCTTTGTACTACGTGGCATAACATATAGCGCTCATACATTATTGGCATACATGCTTTATTTGCCTTATTGACCAGATCCTCTGGTGGAAATTGTTAACGAGTGCTAAGCCCAAGGGGCTGATTTGAGTGCAGACTTGCACTGCTTGAGATTGTACCCAGGTACTGGTATGTTATCATGAAAGAAAGAAAGCTAAAGATTTCTAAATAATCTACTCACATATGCTTAAAGGGAATAAAATGATAGTGTTTTGAAGTTTAAAGATAGTTTTGTATTGTTAATGAGATGAAAATAACTATGCCTACAAGGTGTTTGATAATATGCCTAAATGGCATAAGTTATGGAATTTATTACCAATATTGGCCATATTGAATGTTGAATTGTAGATTAAAGTTACATAACTATATTGGATCATCGTAGTATCATTAAGGGGTGAATTTCGGATATGTATGGCTAAAAACCCCGTCTTTTAGAAATCGAGCTTAATCGATGTTTGTGTGATCTTGGTCATTTTTCATAATTTTGCTTATTAGCTTGGAATTTAATTGTAGAATAAATTACTTGAATTATTATTTACAATATGCAATTTAATTGGATAGAGTTGAGCCATTCGGAGTCGGATACGCGTGGCACAGAAGTCGTTTCTTAGCGGTTTTGTACCGGAATTGAGGTAAGTGACTTGTCTAACCTTGCGTGGGGGAACCTTCTCCCCTAGGATATTATGTGTTGATTTAAATGCCTTGTACGCGAGGTGAAGGACATGTACTTGTGCATATTGTTGAAAAACTACCTTACTTGAACTGTTCAAATCGTGATATTCTTGTTATTTAATTGATTCAATTGTAATATTTACCTGATATTACAATTGAAAAGCATCATTAGATAGGATTATCTGTCTAAGTGCCTACTTGTCTTAGTTGAACTTCCTGGAACTTGTTGATGCTAGTTTGGTGTAAATTGTAGTTATGTATTTCATATTTCTCTGTTCTTTTTCCTCTTATTGATTGTGTTTGTGTTTGTGAACTACTAGTTAATTCCCGGAGATCCAAGGGATGCGGGTTCGATTCCCGGAGACCTGGAGTTGCTGAGGTACGGACTACGGGTTCAATTCCCGGAGATCCTGAGTTATTGAGATACGGATTGCGGGTTCAATTCCCGGAGATCTAGAGATATCGAGGTGTTGAGATATAGACTGCGGGTTCAATTCCTGGAGATTCAAGGGCTGCGGGTTCGATTCCCGGAGACTCGAAGTTGCTGAGATACGCACTGCGGGTTCAATTCCCAAAGATCCTGAGTTGATGAATATAGAGAGGGACTGCGGGTTCAATTCTTGGAGATCCAAGGGCTGCGGGTTCGATTCCCGGAGACCCGGAGTTGCTGAGATACGGACTACGGGTTCAATTCCCAGAGATCCTGAGTTGATGAATATAGAGAGGGACTGCGTATTCAATTCCCGAAGATCCTGCACTGATTGATTTATATTTTAAATCCTGTTAGTTATTCTTGTTAGCTTAGTTGTAGATGGTTGCAGTATTTACTTTATTGCGGTTATTTCAGTCTTATTATTATTTGAACTGCTCGATATTATTATTATCATTATGTTATTATTTCTCGGTAGGGCACTGAACTTCCTCATCACTACTCCATCGAGGTTAGGCTTGGCACTTACTAAGTACCGCCGTGGTGTACTCATACTACTCTTCTGCACACTTTTGTTATGCAGATCCAGGTACATCAGATCAGGCACATTTCAGATGATCTAGGAGCACTTCAGGAGACTTGAGGTATGATCTGCAATGTCCGCGGATCTGGAGAGTCCCCTTCTATTATCATTAGTGATAGTAGTTATTTCCCTTATTTCTCGTTGTATAGACATTCTTCATGTATAGAGCCACAGTTGTACTCCTTCTTAGTCTGTGTTGCCCGTGGGTTTCCAGGTCTTGGAAGTGTGTTTCCTAGTGGTATTTGGCGAAGTGTATGTGCCGGGCGGCACTTATTACATTTCAATTACATTATTCTACTATTATCTTACCTTTTATGCATGAAATTGTATATTCTGCATCGTCTTAGGCTTACCTAGTCACGAAGACTGGGTGCCGTCATGACAGGTTCACGATTGGTGAACTAGGGTCATGACAAAGTGCAAAACATGAAAGTTGTAGCCCTGCGTGTCTAGTTTCCGTAAAGCTAAAGAAATTGCAATTTGTACGTCTGTAGTGGAAGTTATGATCGACGGAAAATGACTGCTGGAGCAATGTGATGTACAACTTGTATAGCACAAGTGCAAGGTACAACTCGACGAAGCACGACAGATTCTTTTATACACGAAATTAGTTCATTTGTTTCATTTTATTTCATTTGGTTTGGATGATTTTGGAGAGCTTCAAGAGAGGATTTTCATCATCAATGTGAAGGTAAGTTATCTCCACCTATTTTGAGTTAAGTACATCAATTATTTATGAATTTGAGCATGAAAATTGTAGATAAATTGAGGATTTAGGCCTAGTGATTTGAAAATAAGATTTGGTGATTTAAGGGGACAAATGAACTCCGATTTTGACAAAATTTATATGTACGGACTCGTAGCGAGACGAGGATTCTGAAAATATAAGTGTCATAATTATTCGAGAAGCGGGCCCGGGGCTTAGGTTTTGGCAACTTCGTATTTTTGGGTGTTTTTCGAGTCCTTTCGATTGGGTTATGATTCACTAGCCTATTTTGATGTATTCTTATTGGTCGTAATTATATTTGGGACCCGAGGAGGTCGATTTAAAAGGAAAGCGCAAGGCGATCTAGGACTTTTGGCCGATTCGAGGTGAGTGGTAGTAATAAACGATATACTAAGGGTTTGAAACCCCGTATTTGCACTATTCAGTGCTATGCTGAGATGGAACACGCGTCATGTGACGAGCGTGGTGGTATTGTGACTGGGGATTTAGACTTGGTCCTTCCCTATGTAACGACCCGGCCGGTCGTTTTAGAAAATTACGCCCCAATCCCCAATTTAACTGTTCCCCTAACTTCATTTATGCTATTGTGGTTTGCCGGGAGAGTCGGTTCTGAAATTTGGAGTATTTTGGGACACTTAGTCCCTAAATGAGAGCTTTAAAGTTAGAAAATGGCCCGTAGCCGGAACAGTGTTAAGACGACCTCGGAACGGAAATCTGATGGTTCCATTAGCTCTGTTAGGTGATTTTGGGGTTGGGAGCGCGTTCGGAAAGTATTTTGGAGGTTCGTAGCTCAATTAGGCTTGAAATGCCGAAGTTTGAAATTTTGGCGAATCCGAACGATAGGTGAGATTTTGATCCGGGGGTCGGAATGGAATTTCGACAATTTCTGTAGCTTCGTTATGTGATTTTGGATATGTCCGCAAATTTTCAGGTCATTCGGACGTCGTTTGGTCGGGTTTTAGATCGAATGTGCAATTCGGAAAGTTTTAAGAAATTTAGGCTCGAATCCGTTGTAAATTGATAATTTTTGTGTTTATGGACGTGTTTGGATGATTGGAACAAGTTTGAATAAGGTTATAGGAAGTGTTGGTGTTTTTGGTTGAGGTCCCGGGGGCCTCGGGTGAGTTTCGGGGTGGTTTCGGACCATTTCTAGGCCATTTTTCACTGCTGGTTTTTGGCTACAGCAGTGCTCTACGCGATCGCGGGGTATTGGTCGCGATCGCGGTGAGTAAAATCTGAGGAATGAACTAATGAATCGCGATCGCGTAGATGGCTTCGCGATCGCGAAGAAGAAATTTCTGTCGCGCAGTCCCTACTTTGGAAGATCATATCTTTTTATCTAAAAGGAATTTTGAGGTGATTCAAAAACGAAAGTTGTAGCTCATCGTGTCTAGTTTTCAGAAAGCTAAAGAACTCCTCATTTTGAAATATATATAAAGAGTTATGTACGTTACACTCTATGCTGTCCGAGAAGTATATCTAAAACCCATAAATGGATTTGGAAGCTTGTATCTAGAAATGTATAAGGATTCAGGAAATGATCAAAACATGAAAGTTATAGCCCTATGTGTCTAGTTTCCAGAACATCAAACCATTCGTCATTTGGAGTTGTGTGTAAAAAGTTATGACCATTTTACTGAAGCCTGTCCGGAGGAACTGGAAGTTGTTCACCGCGATCGCGAGGCATTTTCCGCGATCGCGAAGGGTAATTTTTGGCCAAGAATTTGTTCTCCGCGATCGCGAAGCATTTCCCGCGATCGCGGTGAACAAAATACCTGGGCAGAATGTTTAAAAACATTTCATCCGCGAACCAAACCCATTTTTCCACCATTTTTGGTCATTCTTGAGAGCTTTTGGACGAGAATTGAAGGGGTTTTGACAAGAAGTGATTAGAGGTAAGTCCTATGAACTAAATACATGATTTTATTGAAGAATCATCCTTGAAATTTATGAAAACATAGCAAAATTGTAAGAAATTAGGGCTTGGAGCAAAAACTTTAAATTTGGGATTTGAAGGGTCATTTGTGGTCCGATTTGGGAGATTTTTATATGGTTAGACTCGTGAGAGTACGAGGGTTCTGAAAACGTAAAAAATATTTCAATTCCGAGCCGATGGATTCAGGGGTATTTTGGTCATTTCACCCACTTTCGCGCCGTAGCTGTAATTTTATCATTGTAGTTAGTTACTTGCGATGTTATTTATATTGTGTAATTGGTTTGACTAGATTCGGGCCACTCGGAGTCGGATATTCGCGGCAAGAGGGTTGTCTCTTAGCGGTTTTGTACCGAATCGAGGTAAGTGGCTTGTCTAACCTCGTGTGGGGGAACCTTTACCCCTAGGAAATTATGTGATAGTTTAAATGCCTTGTACGCGAGGTGACGGGCGTGTACATGCGCTGGTTGTTGTAACTCACTTTACTTGAATTGTTCAATTCGTGATATTCCCGTTCTTAATTTATTAAATTGTGACATTTACCTGGTATTCGTTAGGGAAGCATGATTAGGTAGGATTTATCTGTCTAATTGCCTAATTGTCCTACTTGAACTTCTTGATAATTGTTGGCACTAGTCCTCGGTGTAGTTTTAGTTAAGCATATTATATTTTCCATGTGCGTTTTCTTTATTTGTTGTGTTGGTGGACTGCGGGTTCAATTCCCGGAGATCCCAGGGCTGTGGGTTCGATTCCCAGAGACCCGAATTTGCTATTTGTTTGGGGACTGCGGGTTCAATTCCCGGAGATCCCAGGGCTGTGGGTTCGATTCCCAGAGACCCGGAGTGATATTGTTGTGGACTGCGGGTTCGATTCCCGGAGATCCTGAGTTATTGAGATATGGACTGCGGGTTCGATTCCCGAAGATCCTGAGATTTATTGAGATGTGGACTGCGGGTTCGATTCCCGGAGATCCTGAGATTTACTGAGACATGGGCTGCGGGTTCGATTCCCGGAGACCCATGGGTACTATCAATGGGACTGTGGGTTCAATTCTCACAGGTCCTGGACTTGTTTTATTGAGTTGGTTACTTGTTGTTATCTTAATTGTAGACGGTTGCGGTAATCATTTTATTGTTGCTATTTCGGAATTATTATCATTTAAACTGCTTATTATTGCTATTTCCATCATATTATTGTTTTTTCTCAGTAGGGCCCTGACCTTCCTCGTCACTACTCCATCGAGGTTAGGCTTGGCACTTACTGAGTACCGCCGTGGTGTACTCATGCTACTCTTCTGCACATTTTTGTTGTGCAGATCCAGGTACATCGGGACAGGCTCATATTAGGTAATTCAACAGCATTTTGGGAGACCTCGAGGTATGATCTGCTACGTCCGCGGATCCGGAGGCCTTCCTTCTATTCTGATAGTATTAGTAGATGTTTTCTCTCATGTCTTTGTTAGATACTCTTCACACATAGAGCCACAGTTGTATTCTCTCTTTTAGTCTGTGTTACTCGTGGGATTCCTGGTCTTGGTGGTGTTTATACAGTGTGTTTGACGGGTGTATGTGCCAAGCGGCACAAATTACATTCTTATTTATATCGTTTTCCGCTATTTCTTATTTAATGTTCATAAACTTGTATATTCCGCAACGTGTTAGGCTTACCTAGTCGTGGGGACTGGGTGCCGTCATGACATGTTCACGATTGGTGAACTAGGGTCGTGACAAGTTGGTATCAAAGCTCTAGGTTCATAGGAGTCACGGGACACAGACCGGTTACTTAGAGTCTCGCTGATCGATACGGAGACGTCTGTATTTATCTACGAGAGGCTATGTAACTGTTTAGGAAACTCTTCAATTCTTTGAATTCCTTATCGTGCGTCATTTATTCAGTTGAAGCCTATGTCATATGTTCTTTTGTATCCACTCGTGTATTGAAATTGCGCACTCGGTATCAAGTATGCACCGACGGTTCGTTACGCTGCAGAGAGATTTCAAGGGAGTCAAGAATTTACTCAACTATTGTTACCGCGTGTCGTCCATATCGATAATGCAAGAGAATTGAGAGATCTTCAATTGTGCACATGGGGGTGCAATAGGTTCTGGCATTCGGTTGATAGTACGGTCGTGACAAGGTTTACTTAACTGCCAAATCGTCACAGCAATGGTAGAATCACAAGGTGGATGTAGATTTAAAAATAGTTGGTGGTAATAAAGACTATATGGTTCATATGAGATATCTATTTAGCGAAGGATTCAGCCAGCAGAGATACTGGGGAAAATGAGTTTAACTGTCTTAAGAAGGACATGTACCAAACGAATGCCTTGGGCTTGTTTTATGATGAAGACGTACGAATGTTAAGGGCTAGTATCATGGATTAGCAAGATGTATCTTAAGGCTTCGTGTCAAGTGAAAGGATTTCACTATCAACGATGTAATTATGGGTCATGTGTCGTGTCAGATTTGGCCTGCGATGTATTTAGGTGCTATTTCTAAGTTCTTGAAAACTTGCGGATGGGCAAGAGTTGAGGCTCGTATGGTATAATGTTGGGACTTTAGATGTTCCTGTGTCCCTAATAAACTCTGCATTTTATTATCAGCGGGGAAATATTTGACAAAGGCTACATGGTGCTTCGTAGGCGTGTGAGAATCATAGTATGTTTTAAGATGTTGTTGGTAGAGAATGCTCGGTGCATGGAGCGAGAAGATGTTTGGTTGTATTGGGATGAGGTCATACCCTATGATGTTAGAGTGCTAATAGAGCACATGTGGTTATATTCGTTGGATCAAGTGAGTTGCAGTTGAATAATAGTAAATGACTCGAGAGAATGGTTCTAATGTGTTCCAGAGTCGTGTAATAGTGGCTTTGGGCTAAGTGGGAGAGTCCCACCGCTTAAGATTGGGTCGCATGGTTAATTACTGGTGTGAATTCTGGATACTAGCGTATTATTGTGTTATTGCAGCCATGGGAAAGGACCATGTGTGGTAATTTGAGTATATGTACTGTTGAATGCATGTTATGGTTAGCCTTACTGGCTCATGTTCAAATTTGAGGAAAGATTCATGATTTATGCCTCGTATAGGTGCAGGCTTCGCGGGAAGTGATTCCGCTGGGTGCTTTATCGAGAGGGTATTCATATGTTATAAACATTCAGTAGAGTTGGTTGCGTACTGGGCCAAGTTAGGGCCGGATGGTTCTCAATAGCGGTCCTAGTGAATTCAAGAGGTAAAGTGTGGTGTTTGATAATTTTGAGTCTATAAGTACAGTTGAGGCTCAAGCTTTTGAAGCAACTTATGAAGAAAGGCACAAAATGATCTATGATGTTTTGACTTGTGGTGTAGTATTTGAGAGACATGAAATGGTCATCGTTCTTAAGATAGCATGGCCTCATGATTTAAGGTCACTCGGGGTAAGTGCGGTTGGAATAAGTTAGGTATTGAAGGAAGATATTAACATTTCTAAGGCAATCAAGGATAACCTGGAAGGAAGTAGATTGATCAGCCATAGTTGAGTTGGCGTATTAGTGTCAATGATCGGTTCATACAACGTGATCGAATTATGCATGTGATTTGTGGCGGTGCATTTGAGACTTGTCGGCCGCAGTGATTGATGTTATTCTGAAGTATTCTCCTGTTAAGGGCTTGTTATGAGTAGGTAGATCTCGGGAAGGGTTATGGTGGCTTGGACCACTACTTATGGATTGGCATATTCGATGGTTATGAGAATTCGCCGTATGTTGTTATTGTTCTCCTGCAGTGAGCTTAATGAAAAGTCTTATGTGATGAAGTATTAGCCTATCGTCAGTTCTAGAGCTATGATGGAAATTGTGCCTATCGTATATCGGCACGTGGGGTGCAGTGAGTAGTATGAAAATTTGAAGTAAGGACCAAGGTCACAATTTGGTCAATGAATGTGATATAAAGAGCTCGAATGAGCAGGGAAAGAGTGTCACTGTTTTGAGTAAGATGGGTATTAACATCAGTATCATTTGAGATCGGTGTTCTATGAGAAGGGCTTTGCATCCCGGTTAGGGACTCCTGATCGCTTTTCAGTGTTAGTGCAACCGGTGGGTTGAATGTGCAGGTCCGTTTAATTATTCGGAAGATGGTGGGAGCTTGATCCACAAGAAGATTGTATAGGTGTGACTTGTAGTCACTTGATTGGTTAGAAATTTAAACCAAGTATGAGGATTTTGGTGATATCATCCATTTGAGAACTTATGCCTGGAGGGCACTCTGCTTAGTGGGTTATAGACCTGTGAAATATTATTGACTTAGCTTGGCACGACCGGGATAGACTTAAGGTCGGTGGATAGATTTAAATGTGGAAGTGAGCCTTGCGTCAGGCCAGTTATATTTCTTCCAGCAATGCGCCCTTTATGGAGGGATAGTCGCGGTCTTATTTCGCGGTTAGTTAATTCAAGTAAAGATATATTGCGCCGTATGAGTGTGCGACGGCTTGGTAAGTTCCTTATGTGTTGAGGTTCCGCTCAGCGGTGATGTTATATGGGCATGATGGCTCTTGAGGCTCATATCATATGTCGCACCTCAGTTGTGCTTGAGTTCATAGCCTATAGCACTATATGTTTTCATTGAGTCTGATATCATGCACCTTAGTATGCTTATGATCGATATTCAGTATTTTGATGTGATGAGCTATTCAGCTCGACATATGACTCTTTGTGTGAGTCTATATTGTTGGGATCGGGTGGCACGCCGCCATGGTCATATTGTTGGGATCGGGTTGCACGCCGCAACAGTGTGATGTTTATTTCAGTGTCTATAATTGCTTTTATGTGTTCCGTTTCCTATTTTCTGAGGAGGTACATGTTAGTGTGAGAGTTGAATAGTTCTCTCTAGTGTTCGCATTCCTTTTGTAACACGTACGAATTAGTAGCCTACTGGCACATTGTGTCATCTTGTGGAACTTTTGATTATGTCTGATGTGGCTTATCGCCTGAGCAGTTCGTACTGGGTGAGATGAGATTATGTGATTTGGGGTCGGTGCAAACTGATTATATGAAGTATATTATAGAGGAAAGGATCATCCTCTAGTTTAGGACAAGGTAATGGATCCTGTCAGGAGTATAGACCCAATGAATTGTTGATTCAGTAGTTGGTTATGGATATCGGCACATCTCTTCCGTCGTGTCAGTATTGTAAAAGTTGGAACGAGACCTATGTAGATCGTGAGGTGCAATGGGAGCATTCGATTCGTTGAATTTTTGGCTAATTTGATCATGAAATATTATCGTGGTCCTGTGGATTTTGTGTTGCAAGGTAAGAATCCGGCAAGGTTATGCAGTCATGTTTGAGGACGGCGTTTGAGGAATATTGAGTGATCTCTTGATGAAAACAAGCCTGACATAGAATTTCGGATGTTGGAATTAGGCTCTAAGACTTAATTGTTGAACAAGAGGGAATATCTTCAGATTATATCAGGCTAATGTGCCCAGCTGAGTCCTAGACCTATTGGCCCTTTTGAGATTTTGAAGCATGTTGGGGAGGTTGCTTATGAGTTGGCCTTACCTCCCAGCCCTAGCCGGAGTCCATCCCGTATTTCATGTCTCCATGCTCCGGAGATACCATGATGACTTGTCGCATGTGTTAGATTTCACTTCTGTTCAGCTAGACAAGGATCTGTCTTATGTTGAGGAGCCAGTAGCCATTCTAGACAGGCAGGTCAGAAAGCTAGGGTCAAAGAACATCGCTTCGGTAAAGGTTCAGTGGCGGGGCCAGCCGGTCGAGGAGGCGACTTGGGAGACCGAGCAGGATATGCGTAGCCAGTACCCTCATCTTTTCACTACTCCGGGTATGTTTTCTATGCCCGTTCGAGGACGAACGAATCTTTTAAGTGTGGGAAGATGTAACGACCCGGCCGGTCGTTTTAGAAAATTACGCCCCAATCCCCAATTTAACTGTTCCCCTAACTTCATTTATGCTATTGTGGTTTGCCGGGAG
Source organism: Nicotiana noctiflora (assembly GCA_032618575.1). NCBI lineage: Eukaryota > Viridiplantae > Streptophyta > Magnoliopsida > Solanales > Solanaceae > Nicotiana > Nicotiana noctiflora. The sequence continues at coordinate 86,922 of JASVEL010012349.1, forward strand.
AGTCGGTTCTGAAATTTGGAGTATTTTGGGACACTTAGTCCCTAAATGAGAGCTTTAAAGTTAGAAAATGGCCCGTAGCCGGAACAGTGTTAAGACGACCTCGGAACGGAAATCCGATGGTTCCATTAGCTTCGTTAGGTGATTTTGGGGTTGGGAGCGCGTTCGGAAAGTATTTTGGAGGTTCGTAGCTCAATTAGGCTTGAAATGCCGAAGTTTGAAATTTTGGCGAATCCGAACGATAGGTGAGATTTTGATCCGGGGGTCGGAATGGAATTCCGACAATTTCTGTAGCTTCGTTATGTGATTTTGGATATGTCCGCAAATTTTCAGGTCATTCGGACGTCGTTTGGTCGGGTTTTAGATCGAATGTGCAATTCGGAAAGTTTTAAGAAATTTAGGCTCGAATCCGTTGTAAATTGATAATTTTTGTGTTTATGGACGTGTTTGGATGATTGGAACAAGTTTGAATAAGGTTATAGGAAGTGTTGGTGTTTTTGGTTGAGGTCCCGGGGGCCTCGGGTGAGTTTCGGGGTGGTTTCGGACCATTTCTAGGCCATTTTTCACTGCTGGTTTTTGGCTACAGCAGTGCTCTACGCGATCGCGGGGTATTGGTCGCGATCGCGGTGAGTAAAATCTGAGGAATGAACTAATGAATCGCGATCGCGTAGATGGCTTCGCGATCGCGAAGAAGAAATTTCTGTCGCGCAGTCCCTACTTTGGAAGATCATAGCTTTTTATCTAAAAGGAATTTTGAGGTGATTCAAAAACGAAAGTTGTAGCTCATCGTGTCTAGTTTTCAGAAAGATAAAGAACTCCTCATTTGGAAATATATATAAAGAGTTATGTACGTTACACTCTATGCTGTCCGAGAAGTATATCTAAAACCCATAAATGGATTTGGAAGCTTGTATCTAGAAATTTATAAGGATTCAGGAAATGATCAAAACATGAAAGTTATAGCCCTATGTGTCTAGTTTCCAGAACATCAAACCATTCATCATTTGGAGTTGTGTGTAAAAAGTTATGACCATTTTACTGAAGCCTGTCCGGAGGAACTGGAAGTTGTTCACCGCGATCGCGAGGCATTTTCCGCGATCGCGAAGGGTAATTTTTGGCCAAGAATTTGTTCTCCGCGATCGCGAAGCATTTCCCGCGATCGCAGTGAACAAAATACCTGGGCAGAATGTTTAAAAACATTTCATCCGCGAACCAAACCCATTTTTCCACCATTTTTGGTCATTCTTGAGAGCTTTTGGACGAGAATTGAAGGGGTTTTGACAAGAAGTGATTAGAGGTAAGTCCTATGAACTAAATACATGATTTTATTGAAGAATCATCCTTGAAATTTATGAAAACATAGCAAAATTGTAAGAAATTAGGGCTTGGAGCAAAAACTTTAAATTTGGGATTTGAAGGGTCATTTGTGGTCCGATTTGGGAGATTTTTATATGGTTAGACTCGTGAGAGTACGAGGGTTCTGAAAACGTAAAAATATTTCAATTCCGAGCCGATGGATTCAGGGGTATTTTGGTCATTTCACCCACTTTCGCGCCGTAGCTGTAATTTTATCATTGTAGTTAGTTACTTGCGATGTTATTTATATTGTGTAATTGGTTTGACTAGATTCGGGCCACTCGGAGTCGGATATTCGCAGCAAGAGGGTTGTCTCTTAGCGGTTTTGTACCGGAATCGAGGTAAGTGGCTTGTCTAACCTCGTGTGGGGGAACCTTTACCCCTAGGAAATTATGTGATAGTTTAAATGCCTTGTACGCGAGGTGACGGGCGTGTACATGCGCTGGTTGTTGTAACTCACTTTACTTGAATTGTTCAATTCGTGATATTCCTGTTCTTAATTTATTAAATTGTGACATTTACCTGGTATTCGTTAGGGAAGCATGATTAGGTAGGATTTATCTGTCTAATTGCCTAATTGTCCTACTTGAACTTCTTGATAATTGTTGGCACTAGTCCTCGGTGTAGTTTTAGTTAAGCATATTATATTTTCCATGTGCGTTTTCTTTATTTGTTGTGTTGGTGGACTGCGGGTTCAATTCCCGGAGATCCCAGGGCTGTGGGTTCAATTCCCAGAGACCCGGATTTGCTATTTGTTTGGGGACTGCGGGTTCAATTCCCGGAGATCCCAGGGCTGTGGGTTCGATTCCCAGAGACCCGGAGTGATATTGTTGTGGACTGCGGGTTCGATTCCCGGAGATCCTGAGTTAATGAGATATGGACTGCGGGTTCGATTCCCGGAGATCCTGAGATTTATTGAGATGTGGACTACGGGGGAGATCCTAAGTTATTGATTATTTATTGAGACATGGGCTGCGGGTTCGATTCCCGGAGACCCGAGGTACTGTCAATGGGACTGTGGGTTCAATTCCCACAGGTCCTGGACTTGTTTTATTGAGTTGGTTATTTGTTGTTAGCTTAATTGTAGACGGTTGCAGTAATCATTTTATTGTTGCTATTTCAGAATTATTATCATTTAAACTGCTTATTATTGCTATTTCCATCATATTATTGTTTTTCTCAGTAGGGCCCTGACCTTCCTCGTCACTACTCCATCGAGGTTAGGCTTGGCACTTACTGAGTACCGCCGTGGTGTACTCATGCTACTCTTCTGCACATTTTTGTTGTGCAGATCCAGGTACATCAGGACAGACTCATATTAGGTAATTCAGCAGCATTTTGGGAGATCTCGAGGTATGATCTGCTACGTCCGCGGATCCGGAGGCCTTCCTTCTATTCTGATAGTATTAGTAGATGTTTTCTCTCATGTCTTTGTTAGATACTCTTCACACATAGAGCCACAGTTGTATTCTCTCTTTTAGTCTGTGTTGCCCGTGGGATTCCGGGTCTTGGTGGTGTTTATACAGTGTGTTTGACGGGTGTATGTGCCAAGCGGCACAAATTACATTCTTATTTATATCGTTTTCCGCTATTTCTTATTTAATGTTCATAAACTTGTATATTCCGCAACGTGTTAGGCTTACCTAGTCGTGGGGACTGGGTGCCGTCATGACATGTTCACGATTGGTGAACTAGGGTCGTGACACCCTATTGATAGTTTACAGTGAATATTGACTGAGACCGAGCTTATACCTGTATAATTGGGCTAGTTGCCATGTTTGGGGCCTTGTGTCGATTTGTAGTATATTAGGGAAACCTGTGGAGCTAAATGACCTCAATACTAGGTTAAACACATACTCTCAATCGTATCCACAACTGTATAACATAACATGAATGAGTACTAGATGTGTACTCTAAGTGAGAATACCCTGTTCTAGCTAAGTGGGCCCGAGAGGCCGAGTCTATATTGACTGAGGAGGGTCGAGAACCCATTGTGAGGTATATATATATATATATATATATATATATACCGGATCGGGTTGCACGCTACAGTATTATATACATATACATGTAGAGGATTGGAATGCACGCCGTTGTATCTATATTGACTGAGAGGGGTCGAGAACCTATTGTGAGGTATTGATATATATATATATACCGGATCGGACTACAGGCCGCAACAGTATATACATATACATGTATTGAATCGGACTACATGCCACAGTGTTATATATATGATATATATATATATAGACCGGACCGCACGCCGCAGTAATATATAAATATATGGATCGGACTGTACGCCGCAGTAATACATATGTGGATCGGACTTCACGCCGCAGTATTCTAGCGCTTGGGCTGAAGAAGCCCCTCCGGAGTCTGCACACACCCCCAGTGAGCGCAGTTATATATTATTGAATCGGGCTGCGCGCCGCAGCAGTATATCTATTATATTGGATCGAGTTGTATATATATATATATAGGATCAAGCTGTACGCCGCAGCAGTATGATTGAGGATCGGGCTGCACGCTACAATAGAGTTAGATCAGTGTAGGATCAGAGTTAGATCATTGTTGGATCAGAGTTAGATCAGTGTTGGATCAGAGGTAGATTAGCGTTGGATCAAAGTGCGACAGTAGTAGACTGGAACCAGACTTACCATTGTAGAGATATTTTACCTGTACGGTTGTTCTTAGAACTGTTTAGTGATAATGCAGGTGTTCTTACTTTCAGTTATTATTTGTTATTCACTACTCACTGAGTTGAAAGATACTCACCCCACTCGCTATACCTTGTGTGCAGATACAGGTATCTAGGAGGGCAGTTGAGCTATACACTGCTGCTATTTCTACTACTAGCTGAGGAGACATCGAGGTAGCTGCCGGCGTCCGCATGACCCGATCTCTCCCTCCTTCTATTTATGCCTTTTGTCACTCTACTTAGACTTGGATTGTATAGGGTGTTTCCTTTTGTTAGAGGCTCAGACTTGTGACACCGGATTCTTTAGGTTGTATTTCATATATTTCTGTTTTCGCATTTGTTGTTTCTATTATGAAAACAGGCTATTGACTCTAAATGGATCAGTATTAATTAATAACTGGCTGGTTATCTAGAAGATGGTCGGGCTTACCTAGCAATGTTTTGGGCGCCATCATGACCAGGGTTTGGGTCGTGACTTATCTGGACATGAAACACGTCATCTGTATGCCCATAACCTCGTCTCTGGCCATAATAGTTGTTCAAAAATCACAACATTGCAAATTAACCTTATGTTAACAAACATCTCATTTCACTCCTCCGCTTTACTCACAACGAAGCATGAAGATCTCATAATTACTTACCCGAATTGATGAGTCACATTTAGCGCCACCTGGGTGCCCATCTCGTAAGATAAAACTCAATGATTACCATAAAAATGACTGACTGTAAAAAGAAAATATACAAGAATTGTCAAATAAGATATATATATATATATATATATATATATATATATATATATATATATATATATATATATATATATATATATAAATATTGGATCGGGCTGCACGCCGCAGCAGTATGAGTGAGGATCGGGTTGCACGCTACAATAGAGTTAGATCAGTGTTGGCTTAGAGTTAGATCAGTGTTGGATCAGAGTAAGATCAGTGTTGGATCAGAGATAGATTAGCGTTGGATCAAAGTGAGACAGTAGTAGACTGGAACCAGACTTACCATTGTAGAGATATTTTACCTGTACGGTTGTTCTTAGAACTGTTTAGTGATAATGCAGGTGTTCTTACTTTCAGTTATTATTTGTTATTCACTACTCACTGAGTTGAAAGATACTCACCCCACTCGCTATACCTTGTGTGCAGATACAGGTATCTAGGAGGGCAGTTGAGCTATACACTGCTGCTATTTCTACTACTAGCTGAGGAGACATCGAGGTAGCTGCCGGCGTCCGCATGACCCGATCTCTCCCTCCTTCTATTTATGCCTTTTGTCACTCTACTTAGACTTGGATTTTATAGGGTGTTTCCTTTTGTTAGAGGCTCAGACTTGTGACACCAGATTCTTTAGGTTGTATTTCATATATTTTTGTTTCCGCATTTGTTGTTTCTATTATGAAAACAGGCTATTGACTCTAAATGGATCAGTATTAATTAATAACTGGCTGGTTATCTAGAAGATGGTCGGGCTTACCTAGCAATGTGTTGGGCGCCATCATGACCAGGGTTTGGGGCGTGACTTATCTGGACATGAAACACGTCATCTGTATGCCCATAACCTCGTCTCTGGCCATAATAGTTGTTCATAAATCACAACATTGCCAATTAACCTTATGTTAACAAACATCTCATTTCACACCTCCGCTTTACTCACAACGAAGCATGAAGATCTCATAATTACTTACCCGAATTGACGAGTCACATTTAACGCCACCTGGGTGCCCATCTCGTAAGATAAAACTCAATGATTACCATAAAAAAATGACTGACTATAAAAAGAAAATATACAAGAATTGTCAAATAAGCCTAACAGGCACGACTACAATTTAAAATATATTACAATTTTTTTTTAAACTTCATAAAAACGAGTTTTTTTTTAAACACATAAACTTTTCATCACCAGGACCTTTTCCTTATATAACATCCACCGTAGTTTCTAGCTTGGTTCAAAATATTTCACATTATATAAAAATTTTAGGATCTCATGCTCAACTCTGAATCACAAGTATTTGTACATTGTGCCAACTAGAAATCTTCATTTTCTTTCTTTCTTTCTTTCTCTTTGCAATAATTTTCGTCAAAGAGAATCACAACATGTCACGACCCCAAACCCGGTCGTGATGGCGCCCAGCACACTACTAGGCCATCCCGACCAATGAACAACAATTACGGAGCTATAAGCTCGCCTTATCCCATTTAAACATAACAATTTATAAGTCAACAGTAATGAAAATATCAAACCAGGGAACCAAGTTCAAAACAATACAACTCCCCAAAGACCGATGGGTCAAGAGTCAAGAGCCTCTAGAGATGACATAAGTGTAATAGTGTTTTACATGATACCAAGTGTGGAAAGAAATAGAAAATACGAAATCAAAGACAGTAGGAAGGAATATCGGGTCCTGCGGACTCTGCAGCTACCTCGATTATCCTACAGAAGTCACCTCGAACAGCTACCGGATCAGGACTGTTGAGAGGTACCTGGATCTGCACACAAGGTGCAGGGAGTAAAATGAGTACTGCCAGACTTAGTGGTAATAAACAGGGGTAAGACAGCGTAGATAAGAAATCCACAATAAAACACTATGTAAAGTTGTAACCAATACCCTATAACAGTTCAATATCAACAGTAAAGTACCAACAAGTATCAACAACATAGTATAACAGCTAGCAGATGTAGCTAAATGCAATGCAATACATGAAATGACCGATACAGCGCGTAGCCCGATCCAATTTAGGTACCCGTGCTTACTGTGGGGGTTCAGACTCTGGAGGGGCTCCTACGGCCCAAGCACAATATCATGAATATATGCTGTGGTGTGCAGCCCGATCCACTACCAGTTAGCTAATATGCAAATGCAGCCTTGCAGGCTCAAAAGTAGTTTTGAAAACTCTTTTATCTTTTTTCAGTTGAAAACAGTAAATCTCAGGTTCCACAGATTGGAAATATCATGATAACAGTAATAGCTACGGACTGGTAGTAAAACTAGCATGTCCATATCATAGAACAATGATAACGATCCTCGCAGTATCCCAATAACTGGCTCACAGCCCATAAATGTACTCAACCATCCAAGAAGGAGGTTTAACGGCTCAAGAGTAGCCAATATCACTATATAATAGACAACCCTCCGAGGAGGAGGTTCAACGGCTCAAGAATAACCAATATCACAATATAGTATTAACAGGTCGGACTAAGCCATAGTCCCCAAATCACAATCGACCCGGCACTCACAAGAGAGTGCGTGTCTCGCCGCTATACAGCGTCACAAAGTGGTATACCGGGGTTTCGAACCCGCTGGTCATCACCCACATCTATTACTCACCTCAATACGGCTCGACGACTAGTCCGCGATGCCCTTGTCACGAGAATCAATCTCGGCACGCGTAGAATCTGATCAAATATAGTAGAAACACATCAAATTAGGCCAATGGGACGACACCCAGTCAAAATAACTCAATTTACACAAAAATTCACAAAGTTGCCAAAACCTAACTTTTGGTACGCTTCTCGAAAAATTACGAAAGTCACATATTCGGAACCCTCGTCTCAACACGAGTCTAGGCATATAAAATTAACCAAAATCGGACTCCATTTGCCCCCTCAAATCATTGATTTTCTATAATTTTAGGCCTAGCACTAAAATCCCCCTTTAATCTTCCATTTACAGAGAAATAACCAAGGATTTCATGATAAAAATGCTGTAATTAGGCCATGAAACTTACCTCCGACGAACGCCCGATGATTTCCCAGCAATCTCCCATGAGTTTCACACTCTAGAACTCAAAAATGGAGGTTTTAACACTAAAAACGCGACTGGTCTGTGTTCTGCAATTAAACTCACCGCCTGACCGATTTCTTCTTCGCGTTCGCATTAGCTCTCCTGCGTCTGCGATGACCAGCCAAATTTCCCCTTCGCGAAAGCGACACACCCCACGCGTTTGCGATGCACATCTTCGCAGCCATTCGGGATTCCTTCTGCGCGAACGCGACACCCAGGGACGCGAACGTGATGCCTTACCATTTTCTCCTACGCGATCGCGACCACCACCATCGCGAACGCGATGCTTCCCTGCTTCCTCTTACGCGAACGTGACTCCCCTCCTCGCGAACGCGATGACCAACTGGACCCTGCCTACACGAACGCGGGCCTTGCCTCACGAACACGAAGGCTAAAAATCCTGCACTGTTCTTGCATTTTTTCTGGAGATTTTTCAAGTTCAAAAATGTCGGATGATGGTCCGGATTCACCCCGAGGCCCCCGGGACCCCAACGACCAACATACTCCCTAACACGATACGTACTTGTTCCAATCATAAAAATACCATCCTAAACATCAAAATCACCATTTTCACACGGATTCAAGCCTAAGTTTCTTCAAAACTTCCGAAACTTACATTCAATCAAAAATCCGACCAAATGACGTCCAAATGACCTGAAAATTTGTGGACACATCCAAAATCACATGACAGAGCTACAGAAATTGTCGGATTTCCATTCAGACCCTCGGATCAAAATCTCACCTACCGTTCGGATTTCGCCATTCAACCTTAGCCAATTCAAGCCTATTTCTACACCGGACCTCCAAATTCAATTCCGATCGCTCCCCTAAGTTACAAATAACCTCCCGTAACTAACCAAATCATCAAAATCCGATTCCAAACCCTCTAACTAAATAGTCAACTCCATGTTGACTTTCCACATTCAAGCTTCCTTCAAAAAGGCTATTTGCCTCATTTTCAATCCAAATCACTCCTAACTCACCTGATAGATTCTAACACTGATGTAAAAGCATAAAACATATAAATACAAGGTAACGGGGTAGTAATTCCCGTGGCTACGGGCCGGGTCATCACACTCTCCCCCTCTTAAGCAAACACTCGTCCTCGAGCGGGTCAAGAAACATACCTGAAGTCTCAAACAAGTGAGGATATCTGCTCTGCATCTCCCGATCGATCTCCAAAGTGGCCTCCTCCACGTGTGGACCTCTTCACTGAACCTTAACTGATGCAATGTCCTTGGACCTCAATCTTCTCACTTGACGACCCAAAATAGCTATAGGCTCCACATCATAGGTCAAGTCATCATCAAGCTCAATAGTGTTAAAGTCCAACACATGCGACGGGTTGCTAACATACTTCCGGAGCATGGACACGTGAAATACTGGATGAACTCCCGATAGACTGGGTGGCAAGACAAGCATATACGCCACCTCTCCAATCCTCCTAAGGATATCAAAAGGGCCAATAAATCTCGGACTGAGCTTCCCTTTCTTCCCAAATCTCATGACGCCCTTCATCGGCGAAACGTTCAGCAAGACTTTCTCACCCACAAAATAAGACACATCTCGAACCTTACGGTCCGCATAACTCTTCTGGCGCGACTGAGCTGTGCGAAGTCTCTCCTAGATAACCTTCACCCTATCCAAAGCATCCTGGACTAACTCTGTCCCCAATAACCTTGCCTCACCGGGCTCGAACCAACCAACTGGAGATCTATATCGTCTCCCATATAATGCCTCATACGGCGCCATCTTAATACTGGATTGGTATCTATTGTTATAGGCAAACTCTGCGAGAGGCAAGTAATCAGCCCACGAACCACCAAAGTCAATAACACAAGCTCTCAATATATCCTCCAGGAAATAAATAGTACGCTCGGACTGTCCATCCGTCTGACGATGAAATGCAGTACTCAGCTCAACCCGGGAGCCTAACTCCCGCTGAAATGTCCTCCAGAACTGTGAAGTAAATTGTGTGCCTCTGTTTGATATAATAGAAACTGGGACTCCATGCAATCTAACAATTTGCCATATGAATATCTCAGCTAACCGCTCCGAGGAGTACGTAGTACACACAGGAATGAAGTGACCTGACTTGGTCAGCCTGTCCACAATCACCCAAACAGAATCAAACGTCCTCGCTGTCCGAGGGAGTCCAGTAACAAAGTCCATAATAATCCTCTCCCACTTCCATTCAGGAATATAAATGCGCTGAAATACGCCACCGGGCCTCTGATGCTCATACTTAACATGCTGACAGTTGAGGCACCGTGCTACATGTCTGACAATGTCCATCTTCATCTTTCTCCACCAATAGTGTTGTTTCAAGTCTTGATATATCTTCGCGGCTCCTGGATGGATAGAATACCGCGAGCTATGGGCCTCCTCCAGAATCAACTCACAAAGGCCATCAATATTGGGCACACATATCCGGCCCTGCATCCTCAATATGCCGCCACTATCAATGGTGACATCTCTAGCATCATCATGCTGAACTTTGTCCCTAAGGACAGCCAAGTGTGGATCATCATATTGGTGCTCACGAATACGGTCGTATAGAGAAGACCGAGATACAACACAAGCCAACACCCTGCTAGGCTCTGAAATGTCTAACCTCACTAGCCAAATGGCTAGCACCTGAACATCATAAGCAAATTATCTCTCCTCAGCTGGAATATATGCCAGGCTCCCCATACTGACCGCATTCCAGCTCAAAGCATCGGCCACCACATTGGCCTTCCCCGGATGATATAGAATAGTAATGTCATAATCCTTAAGCAACTCTAGCCATCTCCGCTATCTCAAATTAAGGTCCTTCTTTTTGAACAAGTGCTGGAGACTACGATGATCGGTATACACCTCACAGGACACGCCATACAAATAGTGCCTCCAAATCTTCAAGGCATGAACTATGGCAGCTAGCTCCAAATCATGAACAGGATAGTTCTTCTCATGTGGCTTCAACTGCCGAGAAGCATAAGCAATCACCTTACCTTCCTACATCAATACAAAACCTATCCCCACTCTCGAGGCATCACAATATACAGTATATGAACTTGAAGTTGATGGTAACACTAACACTGGAGCTGTGGTCAAAGCTGTCTTGAGCTTCTGAAAGCTCTCCTCGCACTCATCCGACCACACGAATGGTGCACCCTTCTGAGTCAATTTAGTCAAAGAAGAAGCAATGGATGAAAATCCTTGAACAAACCGGCGATAATATCCTGCTAAGCCAAGAAAGCTCCTAATCTCTGTAGCTGAGGACGGTCTAGGCCAACTCTGCACCGCATCTATCTTCTTCGGATCAACCTGAATACCATCACGAGACACCACATGTCCCAGAAATGCTACTGACTCGAGCCAAAACTTGCACTTGGAGAATTTAGCATATAGCTTCTCCTCCCTCAATCTCTGCAACACAATACTCAAATGTCGAGCATGCTCCTCCTGACTACAGGAGTAGACTAGAATGTCATCAATGAACACAATCACGAATGAATCCAAATAGGGCCTGGACACACTGTTCATCAGATGCGTGAATGCTGCTGGGGTGTTGGTCAGCCCAAAAGACATCACAAGGAACTTATAGTGGCTATATCTGGTCCTGAATGCAGTCTTCATAATATCAGCGTCCCTGATCTTCAGCTGATGATAGCCTGAATGAAGATCAATCTTAGAAACACTCTCGGACCCTGAAACTGATCAAACAAATCATCAATGCGCGGTAGAGGGTACTTGTTCTTCACTGTTACCTTGTTCAATTATCTATAATCAATACACATATGCATGGAACCATCTTTCTTTTTAACAAATAACACCGGTGCACCCCACGGGGACACACTAGGGCGAATGAAAACCTTATCTAGAAGCTCCTGAACCTGCTCTTTCAATTCTTTCAACTCAGCTGGTGCCATCCGATAAAGAGGAATGAAAATGGGCTGAGTGCCCGGCACCAAGTCAATGCCAAAATCAATATCCCTGTCCGGCGGCATGCCCGACAGGTCTGAGGGGAATACATCTGGAAAATCCCTCACAACAGGTACAGAATCAATGCTAGAAGACTTAGCTCCCACATCTCTCACAAATGCTAAGTACAACAAATACCCTTTTCAACCATTTTCTGAGCCTTTAAGAACAAAATGAAATGGCTAGGGGCGAAATCAGTCGAACCCCGCCACTCAATCTGAGAAATACCAAGAATGGCCAACGTAACTGTCTTAGCATGACAGTCCAATATAGCATGGTACGGAGACAACCAGTCCATACCCACTATCACATCAAAGTCCACCATCCCCAACAACAACAGATCTACCTCGGTCTCCAGACCCCCAATAGAAATAACACAGGATCTATAGACATGATCCACAACAATCGTATCGCCCACGGGGGTGGATACATGAACAGGTAAATCAAGACTGCCACGAGTCGCACCCAGATGATGTGCAAAATAAGAGGACATGTATGAATATGTGGACCCTGGATCAAATAGAACAGAGGCTTCTTTGTGACAGACAGAAATAATACCTGTAATTACTGCATCGGAGGCAACTGCATCACGCATGTCAGGGAGTGCATAGAATCGTGCCTGGCCTCCACTTGATCTCTCTTCACCTCTGGGGCGACCATAAGAAGACTGACCTCCACCTCTACTAGCCTGAGATGGTGTTGAAGAGGAGGGCTGATCCCTCTGCTGAGCTCTGTCCCTACGGAGTCGAGGGCACTACCTCCTCCTGTGGCCAAACTCACCACACTCATAACAGGCACCTAGAGCTGGAGAAGGGGACTGAAAGGAACCCCTCACCGCAAAAGAACCCTGGTCTGAAGAAGTAGGTGCTGCACTATGGGCTGGGAGGGCGCTAAGTGAAGACTGGCCCTGCTGAAATCCCTGTCGACCACGACCATAAGAACCTCCGCTCTGCTCAGGGTGGCCTAAATGAGAAGGTCTAGATGAGCGACCTCTGCTCTGCTGGAAATGCCCTCTAGATGGAGCACCACTGAATCTACAAGAACTACGAGGCCTATTGGCCTCCCGCTCCTCCCTCTCTCGGCGACGATCCACCTCAATAGAGCGTGCCATATCCACAACCTACTCAAATGATAATGACAGAACTCTCTCTCTGGTCATAAGAATGTGGATAGAGTAGTTGAGGCCATCAATGAACCTCCTGATCCTCTCCCTATCAGTAGAGATCATCCATATGGGTCACTAACATGTCTAAGCTCGTACTGGGTCACTGACATGTCGCCCTGAACCAACCACTCAAACTGGCGACAATGCTCCTCGCGACGGGACTGAGGTACATACTTCTCTATGAAGAGAGTAGAAAACTACTACCAGGTGAGAGGTGCTGCTCCTACAGGCATACGCCTCTCAAACTCCTCCCACCAATCAAATGCGGGACCAGTAAACTGAAAAGTAGTGAATGAAACTCTGCTGGACTCAAAAATACCAGCTGTACCTAGCATCCTCTGACACTTATCTAAGAAACCATGAGCATCCTCGCCCTCAGCGCCACTGAAATAGGGTGGATGAAGTCTACCAAATCTCTCTAGATGACGCTGCTCGTCGTCGGGCATAGCCTGAACCATATGCTCTAGAGCTGGTGCAACTGGAGGAATAACTAGTGCAACCACCTGAGGCAGGACCACCTCTGGCATCTGAAGCCCCTGAACAACCTGCTCAGGTGTGCGAGCTACAGAGGTATGCTGACCACCCCCTGTCTGAGATGTCGCTGCAATAGCGGTAGCCGATACTACCTGAGCCAAACCGGAACACACCGATAATATCCGGGAAAGAGTCTCCTGAAGATCAAGAATAGCAATAGATACAGTCTGGGCCTGAACTGGGGCTGTTGGAGCCTCAACCACTGGGGGCTGCTCCTGAACAGGTACAATGGGCGGGTCAATTGGCACTGCCTCAGCTGCCCTACCTCTACCTCTAGCAGGACCGCGCCCACGGCTTCTAGCAGGTGGCAATGGAGGTCGTCCACCTCGTCCTGATGCTCGCGTTCTCGCCATCTGTGAGAGAATAGAATATAGAAGTTCAGTTCTCAGAACAACAAGATCGCACGACAGAGTTCAAGAAAAGTGAAGTGTTTTCTAAAGGTTAGCAGCATCCCGAAGATACGTTGAGGCGTCCCCGTACCAATCCACAAGACTCTACTAACCGGCTCAAGACTCATGAGGCCTAGTAAACCTAGGCTCTGATACCAACTTGTCACGACCCCAAACCTGGTCGTGATGGTGCCCAGCACACTGCTAGGCCAACCCGACCAATCAACAACAATTACGGAGCTATGAGCTCGCCTTATTCCATTTAAACATAACAATTCATAAGTGAACAGTAATGAAAATACCAAACCAGGGAACGATGTCCCAAACAGTACAACTCCCCAAAGACCGAGGGGTCAAGAGTCAAGAGCCTCTACAGATGACATAAGTGTAATAGTGTTTTACATGATACCAAGTGCGGAAAGAAATAGAAAATACGAAATCAAAGATAGTAGGAAGGAATATCGGGTCCTGCAGACTCTGCAGCTACCTCGATTATCCTACAGAAGTCGCCTCGAACAGCTACCAGATCAGGACTGTTGAGAGGTACCTGGATCTGCACACAAGGCGCAGGGAGTAAAATGAGTACTGCCAAACTCAGTGGTAATAAATAGGGGTAAGACAGCGTAGATAAGAAATCCACAATAAAGCACTATATAAAGCTATAACCAAAACCCTGTAACAGTTCAATATCAACAGTAAAGTACCAACAAGTATCAACAACATAGTATAACAGCTAGCAGATGTAGCTAAATGCAATGCAATGCATGAAATGACCGCTACGGCGCGTAGCCCGATCCAATTTGGGGACCCGTGCTCACTGTGGGGGTTCAGACTCCGGAAGGGCTCCAACAACCCAAGCACAATATCATGAATATACGCTGCGGAGCGCAGCCCGATCCACTACCAGTCAACTAATATGCAATTGCAGCCTCGCAGGCTCAAAAGTAGTTTTGAAAACTCTTTTATCATTTTTCAGTTGAAAATAGTAAATGTCAGGTTCGAGAGATTGGAAATATCATGATAACAGTAATAGCTACAGACTGGTAGTAAAACTAGCATGTCCATATCACAGAACAATGATAAGGATCCTCGCAGGATCCCAATGGGACGACACCCAGTCAAAACAACTCAATTTACACCAAAATTCACAAAGTTGCCAAAACCCGACTTTCGGTACGCTTCTCGAAAAATTACAAAAGTCACATATTCGGAACCCTCGTCTCAACATGAGTCTAGGCATATAAAATTTACCAAAATCGAACTCCACTTGCCCACTCAAATTAGTGATTTTCTATCATTTTAGGCCTAGGGCTAAAATCCCCCTTTAATCTTCCATTTACAAAGAAATAACCAAGGATTCATGATAAAAATGCTATAATTAGGCCATAAAACTTACCTCCGACGAACACCCGATGATTTTCCAGCAATCTCCCGTGAGTTTCTCTCTCTAGTACTCAAAATGGAGGTTTTAATACTAAAAACGCGACTGGTCTATGTCCTGCAATTAAACTCACTGCCTGACTGATTTCTTCTTCGCGTTCGCGTTAGCTCTCCCGTGTCCGCGATGACCAGCCAAATTTCTCCTTCGCGAACACAACATGCCCCACGCGTTCGCGATGCACATCTTTGCAGCCATCCGGGATTCCTTCTGCGCGAATGCGACACCCAGGGACGCGAACGCGATGCCTTACCATTTCTCCTACGCGATCGCGACCACCACCATCGCGAACGCGATGCTTCCCTGCTTCCTCTTACGCGAACGCGACTCCCCTCCTCGCGAACGCGATGACCAACTGGACCCTGCCTACGCGTATGCGGGCCTTGCCTCGCGAACGTGAAGGCTAAAAATCCTGCACTGTTCCTGCAATTTTTCTGCAGATTTTTCTAGTTCAAAAATGCTGGATGATGGTCCGGATTCACCCCGAGGCCCCCGGGACCCCAACGAAAACCACCAAGATACTCCAAAACACGATACGAACTTGTTCCAATCATAGAAACACCATCCTAAACATCAAAATCACCATTTTCACACGGATTCAAGCCTAAGTTTCTTCAAAACATCCGAAACTAACATTCAATCAAAAACCCGACCAAACGACGTCCGAATGACCTAAATATTTTGCGAAAATATCCAAAATCACATGACGGAGCTACAAAGATTGTCGGAATTCCATTCAGACCCCCGGATCAAAATCTCACCTACCGTTCGGATTTCGCCAAAATTCAACCTTAGCCAATTCAAGCCTATTTCTACATCGGACCTCCAAATTCAATTCCGATCGCTCCCCTAAGTCACAAATCACCTCCCGGAACTAACCAAATCATCATAATCTGATTCCGAGCCCTATAACTAAATAGTCAACTCCATGTTGACTTTCCATATTCAAGCTTCCTTCAAAAAGGCTATTTGCCTCATTTTCAATCCAAATCACTCCTAACTCACCCGATAGACTCTAACACTGATGTAAAAGCTTAAAACATATGAATACAGAGTAACGGGGTAGTAATTCTCGTGACGACGGGCCGGGTTGTCACACAACATTTAATAAACCCTCATAATGATCAGGTATATAATTGACAATTGAAATCAATTATCCTGAAATTACATCAAAAACTACTGTAGTAAGTAATAGAAAGTCACTTTTAGCCTCGTAG
>JASVEL010012350.1:0-82773 GCA_032618575.1 Nicotiana noctiflora
CAGCAGGTGTGATATTGATATTGCGCTTGGGCTGTAGGAGCCCCTCCGGAGTCTGAACCCCCACAGTGAGCGCAGGCGCCTTTGCATGGATCGGGCTGTACGCCACAGCGTCATATGTATTGCATGGCATACATACATTGGTTTCTTTGTACTACGTGGCATAACATATAGCACCCATACATTATTGGCATACATGCTTTATTTGCCTTATTGACCAGATCCCCTGGTGGAAATTGTTAAGGAGTGCTAAGCCCAAGGGGCTGATCTGAGTGCGGACTTGCACTGCTTGAGATTGTACCCAGGTACTGGTATGTTATCATGAAAGAAAGAAAGCTAAAAATGAGTTTTCTAAATAATCTACTCACATATGCTGAAAGGGAATAAAATGATAGTGTTTTGAAGTTTAAAGATAGTTCTGTATTGTGTAGCATGAGATAGTGCTTTGCGTGGTTTTCTTTTCTTCAGCATTATTTACTTTTATTACCGCTAAGTTGGAAGTACTCACACCCGACTCCCTGCACCTTGTGTGCAGATCTAGGTACATCACAACAGAGCTAATTTTATAGCTGCTCGGGAGTGCATTTGGACAGTCGAGGTAGCTGCCAGCATCCGCAGGACCTGACTCTCCACTTTATCCTTATTTTGTTTAGTCTATTCCACAATTGTGCATAGTTGTATACAATATTACGGCTTATAAATTTTGGTAGAGGCTCATGACTTATGACTCCTGATTCAGTGGGAGGTTTATACTAGTTTTGGGATATCTATCCCCGATGTGCTAGATGTCATTTCATTATATTATTGTTGTTTATGCCTAAAAAGGGTAAAGTGAGAGCTGATAGCTCTATGTTATGAATGGTTGGTCGGGTTGGCCTAGCAATGTGCTGGGCGCCATCACGACCGGGTTTTGGGGTTGTGACAAATTGGTATCAGAGCCTAGGTTACTAGGCCTCATGAGTCTTGAGCCGGTTGGTAGAGTCTCGTTAATCGGTACGGGGATGCCTGTGCTTATCCTCGGGAGGCTGCAAACCTTTTAGGAAACACTTCACAATCTTAGAATTCTTATCTTGCGTACTTGATTCAGCTTGAGATATAATTCTTGAAATTCCTTCCACACGTCTATGCGCACTCGAGCGCTCAGTAATATAATTGCCTTGATGGCTTGTGATTCCCTGATCGAGGGCGAGATATAATCTCCGTGATTTTATGTTGGGCCAGTCTGGAGGACTTGAGGCCGAATCTTCGCCTATGGCTTGATCACAAAGGTGCTGATTTTGCGAGCTGGTATTATGAACTTATTTGTTCAGTATTGTCCCTAATTGTGGGAATATTGGCTAGATAGCCAGGTGATGTGTATCATGGTGGAAGGTGTGCTGAGATACTAAATTGAGGCGAAGCAGGTGGGTTATCTCTTGCGTAGTGCCGTTAGGTGAGCTAATTCTTATGTGTAATTAAAAGGTATTTGACATGTGTTATAATTCGAGCAGGTGCAGCGCATGTCAATGTATCAATTTTGATAATATAATTCGCGTAGTATTGAGATTTATGTTATTGATATACATTGTGATGTCTTGTCGAGTTGTGGACGTGTTGTTAGGATGGTTTTGGTGATTCTCTGGCAGGTGGATAGGCCCAATTACAAAGGAAACTCTGCCGAAAATTTTTGAAAAAAGAATTTGGGACTTAGTAAAAAACAAATTCGCCTAAAGAGTGGGCTTAACTGTAGTGTGAATGAATGCAAGAATTAGGGAAGAGTTAGAATTTTTGATGATTCGTGTCTCCGCAAGCTGGTGAAAGAGTGAGTTTAATCTCACCATGATATTACGACAACAATATAGTATATGTGTTGTGATATATATGGCTTCGAGCTAAATTGTGGAGGTTTCCATTGATTAGCTGATTGTGCAGTTGTATGCTACGTTGGTTATGTCTTAAAGTACACCGACGAACCAGTTCTGGTTGCAGAAATTGAGCCGAGAATGGCACGAGTGAAGCAAGATTTTGACAAAAGTTATACGGTGCTTTAGTAGATGTGAGAAAATAATAATATGTCTTGAGCTGTTGTTGGTAAGGAATGCTCAGTGAATTGAGGAGAAGGATGTTTGTTGGTATTTGAATGAGATCATATCCTGTGGTGTCAGGGTGCTAATAAGGCACGAGTGGTTCTGTTCGTTTTCTTCTGGTAATTTGCAGTTTGGATAAGAGTGGATGACTCTTGGGAATATTATAATGTGTTCTAAGATGGTGTATGTGACTAAAGATAGTGTCTTCATTAGAAAGATCAAGACTTGTGGTATTTTGTGATAACTACGAGACCCTAAGTATCAGTATCAGAAAAGTAGTAGTAACGAATTCAGATTCACAAGAAGTGCTTCAAAACAAAGTATTATGGAATGTGATATTTCTGGGAGACATTGGAGAAATTATTCGGTGGCCTATGAGTATTAAAGAATGTGGCCTTATGTTTGAATCTACTGTGGTGAGCCTGAATTGAGGCATTGTAATGCTATAACAAGAGAGAGAAAAAATCAAAATAATGATGTAAACCAAATATGAAGGTTGTGATGGTTGCTCTTGTGCGTTATGAAAAAAAAATGGGAGTTATTATGGACCTTTAAAAGGTTATCAGACTAAGTTCAATGTGATCAGAAACAGCTTGAAGTCAATGGATAGATTTAATATGAATAATGGCTCTATATCAGGCCAGATGTGTGCATTTTGTAATGCGGTCCTCATGAAGGAGTAGTTAGGTTGATGCTTTATTGTCAGATATCTCGCGTAGTGATGCCTTACGCCGTGTGATTTCTGAAAAGGCTTGAGAAATTGTTATGTGTTGAGAATCCGCGTAGGGATGATGTTACCTGAGCAGCTTGGCTCTTGAAATTCAATTTCTTATATCGCACCTAGGTTGTGCTTGGCTTTTCAGCTATAACGCTAAATACCCCTCAGGGGTGATATTATGCACTTAGCATGCTTATGAGCGATATTCGGTATTTCGTTATGATGAGTAGATTTGGCTCGATGTGTATCTCCTTATGTGAGATCTGTGTGTGGATCGGGTGACACACCGCCATGGGTATGTTAATTGGATCGTGTTTCACACCGCAACAGTGTGATGTTGAGTATAATTTTATATATACTATTTTGTATGCCTTGTTCTTTGTTTTCTAAGGAAAGTCTGTATTAATGCGTGGAATTGATAATTCCTTACAGAGTTCATTTTTTTTTGTATCGCGTTCGGATTAGTATCCTATTGGCATATTGGGGTCGTGAGACTAGTGCAGTCTGGGCATGTGAAGTAAGTTAAAAAGTTAAGACCATTATTTGGCGTCAGAATGAGGTGATAGTTCTTGCCAGAAGTATAGACCCAATGAATTGTTGATTCGGCGGTGTTATGAATTTATACAGATCTTATCCGTCGAGTCAATATTGTAAGAATGTGAACAAGATATGTATATGTCATGCAGAGCATGTAATGTGTAGTGATTCCTTCTAAGTGATTAGATAAATGATCGTCGGATGATTAAAGAAAATGGTATTGCTAATTGGAAATGATTTGACGAGAGTTTATGTCTCAAAAAAAGGGCAATGTGACTGAACTGATTATATTTCAGTAGTATTTTGGCATGTTATTGTTGGGCTCATTGGTGGTATTCGGGTTTGCTAGGTATCACAGGTAAATATTGAGCATCTTTCATGGAATGAATGAGTAACAAATGTGTGCGTGTATTGCACGGTGGAAACTGGAATTAGGTATGATGATTGTGCATTGTATGGAGAACTGATTATGATCTTTCGAGGTAGATTCATCTATTCTATATTATGATACGAGACGTGGTCTCAACCTTGTGTTGTAATGTTATTGATGAACTTGAGGTACAACTCTTTTGTTAGAGGCAGTTGTCATGGCTGGAGTATGTTCAGACCATTTCTCACTGGTACGTGGATTATGCAAGTTGTGGCTTAGTCCTGTGATGAGGTGCCATATCACTAGAGTGGTGCATTGCATTTGAGATAATCGTGGAGTCATTAATGAATACGAACATATGTGATTTTGACTAACTAGATAGTTTGTATCGAAGTTTGGCCCGGAAATCTATTGTGGTATTGTTCAAGAAGAAAATGGATTCGTGTATGGGTGACCTAAGGAATGGATACGGTTATCGTGTGTTTCTGTTGCCGTTGGCAGTATATGAAGTAATTGAAATGAGACTTTATTTATCAAGAGATTTTCTAACGATATTTTGTTGTCATGGACAACTTTTATGAATGGAAGCTATCGCTGCATATGTTCGAGTTATGTGGTATATTATATGATTGCAGCCGAGGTTGCAGATGTGGATTATTATAGCCGGTTTGGGCCTAGTCTGAGTAAGATTTCAGTAGGTGAAATGTAGTTCTATTGTTTATGGACTGAATGGGTTATAAAATCTCAGCTATATTGTGTTGTCGGATCCTTATGAGATAGGGTGATGTGGGATCACCCTGAGTATATGCTTGGTAAGGTTATACAGCTATTGGGTTGCTTCTAGTACAACTCAGGGTCCGCTCGAGGACGAGCGTCTATTTAAGTTGGGGAGAATGTGATGACCCGACCCATCGTCTCAGGTATTATCACCCCGTTTTCCCCGTATTATGTTGCTATATGTTTCAATATCAGTATTTAAGTTGATCGGGTAAAATTGGATTGATTTTAGTTAGAAATGAGACACTTAGTCCCTTTTAAGAAGGCTTAAATTGAAAAAGTCAACAGGATGTTGACTTGTGAGTTAGAAGGCTCGTAACTGAATTCCGATGATTCGGTTAGCCCCGGAAGATGATTTAAGGCTTAGGACCGCAATAGGAAGTAATTTTGGAAGTCCGGTGAAGAAGTTAGCCTATTTTGGCGAAGTTAGTTTTTTGGCGACTTCCGGTTGATAGGTGAGATTTTGATCCGAGGGTTGAAATGGAATTCCGAGAGTTGCTGTTGCTTCGTTAGGTGATTTGGGATATGTGTACAAAATATCAGGTCATTCGGACGTGGTTTGGTTGGGTTTTTGATTAAATGCGTGTTTTGGAAGTTTTAGAAGAACTTAGGCTTGAATTCGATGTAATTTGATGGTCTTGGCGTTGTTTGATGCATGTCGATGATTGTAACAAGTTTGTATGATGTTTTACGAGGTGTTGGTATTTTTGGTTGAGGTCCCGGGGGCCTCGGGGTAATTTCGGATGGTTAACGGGGACTTTTGAAGTTGGAAAACTTCATAATAGGCAAAGATGTAAATGAGTGTGCACTAGACCTCACTTTAGACGATCATATCTCCCGTTATATAAAGAGTTGTGTGACCCACAACCTATCAAAATAAAGCCCTTTGAATCTAGTTTCCAACGCAACAAACCGTTTGTCATTCGGAGGTGCATACAGAAAGTTATGACCATTTTACTGGGCATGTGTAAGTAGCGCGGGAGCGCTAGTAGCCCGCGCTAATTGGGTTATATTCTGCCTCAACCAGCGCATCCATTAGCGCGGAAGCACTAGTAGTAGGCCCCTAAATATATCTAAGGACGTGAAATGACTGAACTTGAGTCATTTCTCAAGCCTAGGGCTACCCCAACACCCCCAATTCGACCAAGGCACCCTGTTGCACTCCTAAGGTAAGATTTTTGGAGTATTTTGAGTTGATTACTACTCCTAAACACTTTTATTAACATGGGTTGATCTTGGAAATCCTTAGATTTCACTCAATTCTCGAAATTGGTCCAAGAACATTACAAATTTGATTCTCAAGATTCTTACTATAAGAGGTATATCTATCATCTCTAACTACTCTTTGGTAATTATTTATGTATGATATATATACATTTGAACTCATGTGAGGATGATGGAAATCCATAAGTGCCTAACCTAGGTTATGTTGATTGTAGAGATTGTGAAAGGGTTTAATTAAGGAGGTTGATGGTTGGGTATGAATGAATGGTCGTACATATGTTGTTGGAAGTTATAAACTGGTTAGGAAATGATGTTGGAGTGAATTTGTTGGTTAATGGTGCTAGTTGGATAAACCAATACTATAGTTATGAGGTGTAAATATTAATGCCAACAAGATGTTTGGTAATATGCCTCAATGGCATAATTTATGGGATCTAGTACTAATATTGGTCCTATTTAATGTTGTATTGTAGATTAAAGTTACATAAATGCATTGGATCATTGTAGTATCATTAAGGGGCGAATTTTAGATATTTATGGTTAAAACCCCATCTTTTAGAAATCGAGCTTCATCGATGTTTGTATGAATTTGGATAGATTGGAAGCGCGAGGAGGCCGGTTGAGGAGCAAAGGCGTCGCGGACTAGAATTCTCGCCGGTTCGAGGGGGGTAATACTTGTAAATGATGTCCTGAGGGTTAATAAACCCCGAACTTGTACATCCTAGTGCTGTATTGAGGTGACTTGCTCGCCGGATAATGGGCGTGGGGTAGAGCACCATTGGGGATTGTGACTTGGTCCATCCTGCTTAATAAATAATAACACCTAATTGCTTGGAATTGAATTGACAACCTAATAAAAGATATTAACTATCATGAATTGGACTCATTATCATGTTTGGGCTTCATGCTAATTATCTGAATCCTTCAGGGATTGGTATTACTGTCTTGATAACACTGTGCATATTTTGTCTCAATCTAAGGTTTTAAATGGTATTTTGCTATTCAGCATTTTTATAAGGTTATGAAAAACTTGAACAAGGTCTTAATGACATTTTTAGCTGTGAGCTAATATGATACTGTTGCCCGAGGGGCTTTTCTTGATTATTTGTTAGACTGATTGGGGCCGAGGGCCATATGTTAGGGCATGACAATTTATGTGAGCATATGCATACACATGTATGGATCGGACTGCACACCGCAGTGGTACAAAAACAAGCATAATAAACTGCGGTATAACCCTTGGAACAAACCTAGACAACACCAAATGAGATACTATGACCAAAGGAAATTAGAAAAAATAAAATAATAGAAGGGTTAATTTATAAGACAATATCCAGATTGCAACCCTGAAAATAATCCGGACGACCATAAATGACTACAAAATAAGCCACCGAGAACTCCACTCTGGTTGATTAAGAATGGATAGTCTTTCCAATTACCAAACATGACTTCTTAGCCATCGACTTCTGCTGACTGGTTTTTCCTTTCAACATGGTCTCACTATCATGGATCGGGTTTCTTAAGTTCCCCTCCCTAGTGTACCAATTCGATCATGTGGGCCTCATGGTGAGCTGGCGACGGATTCTGATTGACGTTGGGTGCCTCTTGTGTCTGAACCTTAATCTTGTTGGTGTCAATAAGATCTTGCACTGCGTGTTTCAACTTCCAACACTTCTCGGTAACATGTTCGGGAGCCCTTTAACAATACTTACAGCTTACCGAGTGGTCCATATTTCGAGGAAAGGGATTTGGAAATTTGGTCTTAACAGGACTCAACAAGCCTAACTGCCTTAATATGTGGAACAAAATAGTATAGGTTTCTCCCAACTCAGTGAATGTTCTATGTATCCTTTCTTTTTTGAAAACCTAGTTTCCCGGAAAACCGGGCCCTGAAGGGTTCCTGTAAGCCCTCGGTGGAGGATATGCATTTTGTGGGGAATTTGGTGGAGCAACGTAATGGACTGGGGAATTACAAGGATATCCACGGGGTTGATATAGAGACTGCGGGCGTTTGGCCAAGACGACCACTGTACCTCGTCATTGGGAAGGTTCAACAACATTTTTGGAAGATTATCCCGAACAACATGCTCACTCCATCTGAGCTAGAACTTCCCAAAGTCTTCTTTAGGATTTTCCTCTATCCGAGATATTGAGGAATGGTCCGAGACAAGGTCGGTGTTGTTCTAGAATTGTCGCACAAAAGTTTGTGCCATGTCATCCCATATATTCCAGTTACTGACATCTTGACGATCATACCATTCCAAAGCTACCGTAGTCAAGCTTCTGCAGAAGTATGCTAGTAACAAATCGTCTTTCTTGCCAATATCTTTCATTTCCTTGCAGTACTCCCTTAGATGGACGACCATATCTTCACGCTCCTTGAACTTTGGTACTTTAATCTTTACGAGCAGGCGAACGTCAGGGAGTTCACCCAACCTCTCAGAACTTAGAGGGAGAGTGACAAAACTACTCGGATGATCGGAAGATGTCAAAGTTCGGGTAAGGACATCATCGGGGAAATCAAGCGGTGGTAGTATGGGTGCCATCCCAACCATCCATTTGTCAAGACCCAAACCCCGATCTTGATGGCACCTAACACATTACTAGGCAAGCCCGACCATTCCCGATAACCAGTTCAATTATTAATTAAAAAACGTTCCATTATATGTCAAATAGCCTATTTCCATAGCAAATAATAACAAGTGTGGAATTAGAAACAACTGAAATACAGCTCAAAGGATCTGGTGTCACAAGTCTGAGCCTCTAACAATAGAATAAAGTCAATACAACCAAGTCTAGGGCAGGAATACAAAGGATAAATACTAGAAGGGAGAGATCGGGTCCTGCGGACGCCGTCAGCTACCTCGATGTCTCCGCGAAAACTGGAAAAGACAGCTATGAACAGCTCAACCGCCCTCCTGGATCCCTGTATCTGCACACAAGGTGCAGGGAGTAGAGTGAGTACTTCCAACTCAGTGAGTAATAACAATAAATAACAACTGAAAGTAAGAACACCTGTAAGAACACTAAACAGTTCTACGGAGAACTATACATGTGACTCAGATCTAAAGTGGAAAGTCCAGTCTCATTCTACTACTGTCTCACACTGATCCAACATTGCAGCAGTGTGCAGCCCGATCCTTTATAATACTATTGCGGCGTGCAGCCTAATCCAATATATATACCTATATATAATTATGTGGCGTGCAACCGGATCCAATATAATAGATATAATGATGCGGCGTGCAGCTCGATCCAATAATATATATATAACTACACTCACTGGGGGTGTGTGCAAACTCCGGAGGGGCTCCATCAGCCCAAGCGCTATAATACTATGGCGTGCTGTCAGTCCGATCCGTATATATATATATATATATATATATATATATATATATATATATATATATATATATATATATATATATATATACCTCACCTATGGGTCCTCGACCCCTCTTAGTCAATGTAGACTTGGCCTCTCGGGCCCACTTAGCTAGATCAGGGTATGCAACCCTACGTATTCTCATTTAGAGTACACTTCTAGTACTGGTTCATGTTATGCTATACAGATAAGAATATGACTGAGAGTATGTGTTCAACATGATACAGGGATCATTTAGCTCCATAGGCTTCCCTAAGATTCTACAGATTGGCACAAGGCCCCAAACATGGCAACTAGCCCAATTATACAGATATAAGCTCAGTCTCAGTCAATAAACAGAGTAACCTATCAATTGGGAGGCACCATGTCTAAATACCCAATCACCGCGCTCGTAACATAAAGCATGTTTCATCTCAACATAGCACTGTATAGTGCAAATACGGGGTTTCAAACCCTTAGTATATCATTCATTACTACCACTCACCTCGAACCGGCCAAAGTCCTAGCTCTCATTGCGCTTTCCTCGCAAATAGACCTCCTCTGGTGCCAAATCTGATCAAAACCGATAAGAATACATAAAAATAGGCTAATGAATCATAACCCAATCGAAAGGACTCGAAAAACACCCAAAAATACGAAGTTGCCAAAACCCAAGCCCTGGTCCCGCTTCTCAAAAAATTACAAAACAATACCATTTTCAGAATCCTTATCTCGCTACGATTTCGTGCATATAAAATTTATCAAAATCGGACTTCAAATGAGCCGCCAAATCATGATTTTACATAGAAAAAATCCAAGCCCTAACTTCCTCAATTTATACTAGAATTTAGAGAATTAATGGAAGATTCTTCGATACAATGATGTATTAAGACCATGAGACTTACCTCCAATCACTTCCCGATGAATTCCCTTTCAAATTCTATCAATTAGCTCTCAAGGTGTTCAAAAATGGAGGAAAAAATGAATGAAATTGCGACTGAAATGTTCCTTAAAAACCTTCTGTCCAGTCACATTTTACTCTACGCGAACGAGACGTTTCCTCACGCATTCGTGATGTACAATCCGGCTTTATCCCCTTTTTACTCTATGCGATTGCGTGCTCCTAGACGCGAACGCGATGATCATTTCCTCATATGCTACGCGAACGCGGCCAGTCCATCGCGATAACGATTCACTAGGTCCAACACCTACACGTTCGCATCCCATACTTCGCGAACGCGAAGACAAAAATCCCTCAACTCTCCTGATACACTACGCGTTCGCGTGACACTTATCTCGAATGGGATGAACATAAATCTACTGCAATTATGATAGCAAACCCGATCTCTCACTTAGCAAAAAATGATCCTTTTGGACCCCCGAATTCACCCCGAGGCTCCTACGACCTCAACGAAAACCACCAACCTACTCCAAAACACGATACGAACTTGTTCCAATCATAAAAACATATCCTTAAACACAAAAATTATCAAATTAAGGCGGATTCGAGCCTAAGTTTCAACTAAAACTTCCAAAACCAACATCCAATCAAAAACGTGACCAAACGATGTCCGAATGACCTGAAAATTTGAAGACGTATCCAAAATCACCTAACGAAGCTAGTGCAACAGTCAAAATTACATTCCGACCCCCAGATTAAAAACTCACCTATCGACCGAATTTCACAAAAATTCCAACTTCGCCAATTCAAGCATATTTCTACACCAGACCTCCAAATTAAATTTCGATCGCTCTCCTAAGTTACAAATCAACCCCTGAAGCTAACCAAACCATCAGAATTCAATTCCGAGCCCTCTAACCCACAAGTCAACATCTGGTTGATTTTTCCAAACCATTCCTTCATCAAAGAGACTATTTGTCTCATTTCCTACCAAACTCGATCCGAATTAACTCAAATTCACCAAACACATATATTGAAACATGTACAAGCATATAATGGGGAAAATATGGAGGTAACTCACCTGACGACAGACCGGGTTGTCATATTCTCCCCAACTTAAACAAGCACTCATCCTCGAGTGGGTCAAGAAACATACCTGGAGTCTCAAATAAGTGGGGATATCTACTCCGCATCTCTTGCTCGGTCTCCCAAGTAGACTCCTCCATAGGCCAGCCTCTCCACTATACCTTTACTGAAGTAATATACTTGGACCTCAACTTCCGAACATGTCGACCCACAATAGCCACCGACTCCACATCATAAGATAGATCACCATCAAGCTGAATCGTACTGAATCCAATACATGAGACAGATCCCCGACATACCTCCGGAGCATAGACACATGGAATACTGGATGCACACTGGATAAGTTGGGTGGCAAAGCTAACTCATATTCCACTTCCCCAATCCTCCTAAGTATCTCAAAAGGACCAATGAATCGGGGACTCAGCTTCCCTTTCTTCCCAAACCGAATAACACCCTTCATGGGTGAAACGTTCAACAAGACTCTCTCACCAACCATGAAAGATACATCTCAAACCTTCCGGTCCGCATAACTCTTCTGGCGTGATTGTGCTATGCGAAGCCTCTCCTGGATCAACTTCACTCTCCCCAAAGCATCATAAACTAACTCAGTCCCTATCAATGTAGCCTCGCCAAGCTCAAACCATCCCACGAAGGATCTATACCGTCTACCATACAATGCCTTATACGAGGCTATTTAAATACTCGACCGATAACTGTTGTTGTAGGCAAACTCTGCAAGTGGAAAAAAATTATCCCATGAACCTCCATAATCGATCACACAGGCATGCAACATATCCTCCAAAATCTAAATAGTGCGCTCAGACTGTCCATCTGTCTGAGGATGAAATGTTGTGCTCAACTCTACCTGCGTACCCACTCCCGTTGAAATGCTCTCCAGAACTGAGTACCTCTATCTGATATGATAGACACTAGAACCCCATGTAATTTGATAATCTCCCGAATAAATATCCCTGCTAACCGCTCCGATGAATAAGTAGTACATACTGGAATAAAGTGTGCGGATTTGGTAAGCCAATCAATAATCACCTACACTAAATCAAACTTCCTCGAAGTCTGAGGGAGACCACTCATGAAATCCATGGTAATCTGCTCCCATTTCCACTCAGGAATAACCATACGTTGAAGGACACCGCCCGGTTTCTGATGCTCATACTTGACATGCTGGCAGTTTAGACATCTCGCTACATGACTAACAATATCCTTCTTCATTTTCCTCCACCAGTAATGTTGTCTCAAGTCCTGATACACATTCGCGGAACCCAGACGAATGGAGTACCGCGAGCTGTGAGCCTCCTCTAATATCAACTTCAAATGCCATCTACATTAGGCACACAGATCCGGCCCTGCATCCTCAGAACACCATCACCATCAATAGACACATCCCTGGCATCATCATGCAGAACTTTATCCTTAAGGACAAGCAAATGTGGATCATCATACTGACGCTCTCTGATGCGATCATATAAAGAGGACCGAGAAACGACACAAGCTAACACTCGACTCGGCTAAGAAATATCCAGTCTCACTAGCCAGTTGGCCAATGGCCGAACATCATATGCAAAGAGCCTCTCTCCAACTGGAATATAAGCTAAGCTGCCCATACTAACCTCCTTACAGCTCAAAGCATCGGCCACAACATTGGCCTTATGATACAATATGGTAATGTCATAATCCTTAAGAACCTCAAGCCACCTTCGCTGTCTAAAATTAAGATCTTTCTACTTGAACAGATGTTGAAGGCTGTGATGATCACTATACACCTCAGAAGAAACACCATACAAGTAATGTCTCCAAATATTTAGAGCATAAACTATGGCTGCTAACTCCAAATCGTGCACATGGTAGTTCTTCTCATGGGGCTTCAATTGGCGAGAATCATAAGCAATAACCATGCCCTCCTAGATCAACACACATCCAATGCCAACTCTCGAGGCATCACAATACATGGTGTAATCTGAAGCTAACGGCAATATCAAAACTGGTGTCGTGGTCAATGTTGTCTTGAGCTTCTAAAAGCTCTCCTCACACTCCTTGGACCACACAAATGGAGCACCCTTCTGAGTCAACTTAGTTAAGGGTGAAGTAATAAAATAAAATACATGGACAAATTGGCGATAATATCCTGCCAATCCCAGGAAACTACAAATCTTAGTAGCTAAGGTCGGTCTAGGCAAACTTTGCACCACCTCTATCTTCTTCGGATCCACCTAAATACCATCACTGGACACCATGTGCCCTAGGAAAGCCACAGACTCAAGCCAGAACTCACACTTGGAGAACTTGGCATATAGCTTCTCCTCCTGCAACCTCTATAATACAACTATCAGATGCTGAGTATGCTCCTCCTGGCTAGGAGAGTACACCGGGATGTCATCTATAAACACAATCACAAAGGAATCCAAATACGGTCGGAACACACTATTCATCAAATGCATGAATGCGACTGGGGCATTGGTCAGCCCAAAGGACATCACTAGAATTTCATAGTGCCTATATCTCGTCCTTAAGGTTGTCTTCATATTATCAGAATCTCTAATCTTCAGCTGGTGATAGCCTGAACGAAGGTCAATCTTCGAGAATACCCTCGCTCTGTGGAGCTAATCAAATAAATCATCAATATTGGTAGAGGATACTTGTTCTTCACTGTTACTTTGTTCAGCTGCCTGTAATCAATACACATCCTCACTAAGCCATCCTTCTTCCTGACAAACAAGATCGATGCACCCCACGGTGAAACACTCGGCTAAATGAACCCTTTATCTAGGAGTTCCTGAAGCTGCTCCTTCAATTCTTTCAACTCAGTAGGTGCCATACGATATGGAGGAATAGAAATAGGTTGAGTGCCCTGCACCAAATCAATCCCAAAGTCAATATCCCTATCTGGTGGCACGCCCGGCAGGTCTGAGGAAAACACATCAAGAAAATCCCTCACAACGGGAACAGAATAAATACTGGGAGTCTCAGCTCCAACATCCCGTACAAATGCCAAATAGGATAGACATCCCTTCCCACCCATTCGTTGGGCCTTTAGGAAAGAAATTACCCTGTCGGGTACATAATCAGTCATGCCTCACCACTCGATCCTCAGAATACCCAGCATAGCCAATGTGACTGTCTTGGCATGACAGTCTAGAATAGCGTAGCACAGAGATAGCTAGTACATGCCCAAAATGACATCACAATCAATCATGCTCAATGGCAGCAAGTCTACTCGGGTCTCCAGACCCCCAATAATGGCAAGACAGAACCAGTACACTTGGTCCACAACAATGGTATCACCCACTGGGGTAGATACATGCACGGGCAATGCAAGACACCCTCGGGTCGTGCCCAAATGAGGAGAAAAATATTAAGATACACAGGAATAAATGGAACCGGGATCGAACAAAACTGAGGCATCTCTGTGGCAGACTGAAATAATACCTTTAATAATAATGTCTGAAGCGACCACATATGAACGGCCCTAAAAAAGCATAGCAACGAGCCTGACCACCTGATAGGCCTCCCCTTCGTGGGCGACCCCTAACTGCCTGGCCCTTACCCCTAGCTGGCGGGATGGGTGCTGAAGTAGATGGACCAGAAGATGAGGGATGTCCCCTCTACTGAGATGGCCTGGATACGAGATGGGGACACTCTCTCCGAATATGCTCAAACTCCCCACACTCAAAGGAACTCCCAGGTGCTGGGGGCTGGGACTGAAGGTAACCCCTCGCACCGGAGTGACCAACCGAAGAACTCGGTCGAGAAGAATCCTGAACAGATGGAGCCTGTGATGAACTATGTGCTGGTAGGGCACTGAGAGATGGCTGGCCCTAATGAGAACCCTGATGACCTCGGCCAAAAGATGACCCACGATACTCTGAGTGGGCTGGCTGTGAAGATCTAAAAGAACGACCTCGGCTCTGCTAACTCTAGCCTCTAGACTGAGTACCGCTGGAACTACCTGATCCCCGAGGCCTCTTGGCCTCCCTCTCCTCTCACTATCGGTGATAGTCTATTTCAATGTCGCGAGCTATATCTAAATCGTCAAATGAATGACTGAGGACCCTCTTTTGGGTCATTAAGATACGAATGTAGTAAATAAGTCCATCCACAAAGCGCATGATCCTTTCTTGATCAGTAGGAACCATCCATGGTGCATATCTGGCTAACTTTGTAAACCTCACCTCATACTCTGGCACTATCATATCCCCCTGACCGAGCCACTCAAACTGCCTGCATAACTCCTCCCTCTGAGATCGGGGTATCCACTTCTCCAGAAAGATAGTAGACAACTCATGCCATGTCAATAGTACCACACCTACCGACCTACGGCGCTCAGAAGCCTCCCACCATGTGAGGGCTGCACCCTGAAACTGGAAAGTAGTAAATGATACTCCACTCAACTCAAGAATCCCTGCTGTATGGAGCATACGACAGCACTTGTTGAGAAAGCCCTGGGCGTCCTCGCCCGGAGTACCATTAAATATAGGTGGTGAAAGTCTGCTAAACCTCTCAAGATGATGCCGCTCATCATCAGGCATCACTGGGACCCTGTTACCCTGAACCTGAATAACCGGTTGAACTGGAGCCACTAGCTGAACTAGTGGTGCCTGAGGTATCTGAAGACCTTGCACTACTTGCTCTGGAGTGCGAGTTTCGGGGGTCTGATGACCACCCCTGGTCTGGGATGTAGCTGCTGTAGTGGAGGCTGAAACTGCCTGAGCCAAGCTAGTGCAAACTATCAATATTTGAGCTAGGGTCTCCTAAAGACCCGGAATCACGATAGGCACTGTCGGTGCCTGAACAGGTGCTGCTGGGACCTCTGAAACTGGAGGTTGATCTGGAATGGGGATAACTGGTGGCTCAACTGGTACTACCTCAGCTGCTCTACTCCTACCACCACCACGGCCGCGTCCACGGCCTCTAGCAGGTGGCAATGGTGGTCATCCACCTCGTCCTGTAGCACGAGTCCTCTCCATCTGTGAGAGAATAGAATAGCAAAGTTTAGTTTCGGATCACCAAAGTAGCACGACATGAAATTTGAAGAATTTGAAGTTTTCCTACAAGTTTTTGCAGCCTCCCGAGGATAAGTACAGATGTCTCTGTACCGATCCGTGGGACACTACTAAACCGGCTCATGACAAGCGAGACCTGATAACCTAGGCTCTGATACTAACTTGTCACGACCCAAACCCCGGTCTTGATGGCACCCAACACATTGCTAGACAAGTCCGACCATTCCCCGATAACCAGTTTAATTATTAATTAAAAAATTTCCATTATATGTCAAATATCCTGTTTCCATAGCAAATAATAACAAGTGCGGAATTAGAAACAACTAAAATACAGCCCGAACGATTTGGTGTCATACGTATGAGCCTCTAACAAAAGAATAAAGTCAATACAACCAAGTCAATACAAAGGATAAATACTGGAAGGGAGAGATCGGGTCCTGCGGACACCGGCAGCTACTTTGATGTCTCCGTAAAAACTAGAAAACACAGCTATGAACAGATCAACCACCCTCCTAGATCCATGTATCTGCACATAAGGTGTGGGGAGTAGAGTGAGTACTTCCAACTGAGTGAGTAGTAAGAATAAATAACAACTGAAAGTAAGAACACCTGTAAGAACACTAAACATATCTAAGGACAACTATATAGGTGAGTCATATCTAAAGTGGAAAGTCCAGTCTCAGTCTACTACTGTCTCATACTGATCCTATACTGATCCAACAGTGCTGCAGCGTGCAGCACGATCCTTTCTAATACTGATGCGGCGTGCAACCCGATCCAATATATATACATATATATAATGTTGCGGCGTGCAGCCCGATCTAATATAATAGATATAATGCTGCGGCATGTAGCCCGATCCAATAATAAATATATAACTGCACTCATTGGGGGTGTGTGCAGACTCCGGAGGGGCTCCTTCATCCAAAGCGCTATAATACTATGGCGTGCAGTCCGATCCACATATATATCACTACAGCATGCAGTCCGATCCATATATATATTACTGCGGCGTGCAGTCCGATCCATATATATATATATATATATATATATATAATACTGCGGTACACAGTCTGATCCAATACATGTATATGTACATGCTACTGCAGCGCGCATCCCGATCCGATATATATATATATATATATATATACCCCACCATGGGTCCTTGACCCCTCACAGTCAATATAGACTTGGCCTCTCGGGCCCACTCAGCTAGATCAGGGTATGCAACCCTAGGTATTCTCATGTAGAGTACACTTCTAGTACTTGTTCATGTATACAGCTAAGAATACGACTGAGAGTATGTGTTCAACATGATATATGGGTCCTTTAGCTCCACGGGCTTCCCTAAGATTTTACAGATCAGCACAAGGCCCCAAACATGGCAACTAGCCATATTATATAGATATAAGCTCAATCTCAGTCAATAAACATAGAAACCTATCAATCGGGAGGGACCAAGTCCAAATCCCCAGTCACAACATCACTACGGTCGTCATATGGCACGTGTTTCATCTCTACATAGCATTGCATAGTTCCAATACGTGGTTTCAAACCCTCAGTATATCATTCATTACTACCACTCACCTCGAACCGGCGAACGTCCTAGCTCGCTTTGCGCTTTCCTCGCAAATCGACCTCCTCGGGTGCCAAAGTTGATCAAAACCAATAAGAATACATCAAATCGGCCAATGAATCATAACCCAATCAAAATGACTCGAAAAATACCCAAAAACATGAAGTTGACAAAACCCGAGCACCGGGCGCGCTTCTCAAAAAATTACAAAAATCCCATTTTCAGAATTCTTATCTCGCCAGGAGTACGTGCATATAAAATTTATCAAAATCGGACTTCAAATGAGTTGCCAAATCATGATATTACATAGCAAAAAACAAGCCCTAACTTCCTCAATTTATACCAAAATTCAGAGAATTAATGGAAGATTCTTCGATAAAATGATGTATTAAGACCACGAGACTTACCTCCAATTACTTCGCGATGAAATCCCCTATCAATTCTATCAATTAGCTCTCAAGGTGTTCAAAAATGGAGGAAAAAAATGAATGAAATCACGACTGAAATATTTCTTAAAACCCTTCTCTCCAGTCACATTTTACTCTACGCGAATGGAACATTTCCTCACGTGTTCACGATGAACAATCCGGCTTCAGCCCCTTTTTACTCTACGCGATCGCGTGCTCCCAGACGCGAACACAGTGATCAATTATTCCTATGATACGCGAATGCGGCCAGTCAATAGCGATCGCGATTCACTAGGTCCAACACCTACGTGTTCGCATCCCATGCTTCGCGAACGCAAAGACAAAAATCCCTTATCTCTCCTGATACACTACGCGTTCGTGTGACACTCATCGCGAACACGTTGAACAAAAATCTACTGCAATTGTGACAGCAAACCAGATCTCTCACTTAGCCAAAAATGATCCGTTTGGACTCCCGGATTCACCCCAAGGCCGCCGGGACCTTAACGAAAAGCACCAACCTACTCCAAAATACGATACGAACTTGTTCCAATAATAAAAACATATCCTTAAACACAAAAATCATCAAATTAAGGCGGATTCAAGCCTAAGTTTAAACTAAAACTTCTGAAACCAACATCCAATCAAAAACCCGACCAAACGATGTCCGAATGACCTAAAACATTTGCAGACATATCCAAAATCACCTAACGAAGCTACTGCAACTGTCGGAATTTGATTCCGACTCCCGGATCAAAATCTAACCTATCGACCCTTTTTTGCCAAAATTCTAACTTCGCCAATTCAAGCCTATTTCTACACCGGACCTCTAAATTAAATTCCGATTGCTCTCGTAAGTCACAAATCAACCCCCGAATCTAACCGAACCATCAGAATTCAATTCCGATCCCTCTAAATCACAAGTCAACATCCGGTTGACTTTTCCAAACTATTCCTTCATCAAAGAGACTATTTGTCTCATTTGCTACCAAATTCGATCCGAATTAACTCAAATTCACCAAACACATATATTGAAACATGAACAAGCATATAATGGGGAAAATGGGGTGGTAACTCACATGACGACGGACCGGATTGCCACACCATGCTTGATACATATTTGCCATATGTTGTCTCAAAATTTTAACCTCTTTTATCAACATGTGATGCCATTCAACCAGCTATTGTTGGGTATCGGTACCAACCCACTCAGTATTGAGGTTCTTAGACATTGTCCTTTGCCTCTGTTTTTTGCAGGGAAGACTTACCACAACCAACCACCTTTCTGGTATGAACATAACAAAGTGAAGCTACCATATTAGTGTTAGTGCATTTGACGGATAGGTAAACGCACATCATGGATGCAATGCACCTAGGCGGTTAAATATTTCTATCATACATTTGCTTCATTTACGCGCGTCATTTCGGCTTCTTATAATTATACTTCTTCTAAACTGCCTTCCCAATTTTCCCATTTTTTTCATTTTTTATTTCGGTCGAATCTTATGAAGATTGCCTACGTATCATGACCCCGCATGAATCAGACCTTGCGTAGTTCGGGTTCGATAAAAGGTAAAAAATAATAAAATATTTTTTTGGAATTTTCAAATTTTCATAAAAACAAACTTGATTACAAAGTTTTAAAAATTGGCCATACTAACATATTTTGACGAAAAGATAACCTACAGACTCCAAAATCAATCACCACATGCTCTAATCAAAAGAAATATAAATTAAAAAATAATCTCGCAGATTCCTTCCCTGTAGGCCAATATCAACCAGATGGCTATTTCTACAAATATGGCCCCTTCTCAATTTTATATGAATCTTCAGGCCGGGGGGATTACTTTACAAACTTGTCCATTCTTTTACGAAGACAGCCTTTCGACAACTGAAAGATACTATAAGGCTATCTCGGCAAGAACGGTTTAAAACACCGACTGGCTTGGCTTATTTTGACCGAAAATTCAAGCATTTACTTGTCACTGACTCTTTTTCTTTTCTTTTTTTTTTCAAATTAAAATAAAAGACATGGTTTTGCAAACACGGCCTTTCAGCACCTTGGGGATGAAGATTTTAAGGCTCCGTTAGCTAACTGACCAAAATCCTAAAAATAATCAAAAATGACCGTTTATGCAAAGTCAGCCTTCCGGCGTCTCTTTCGGAAACATTCGGATATATTTGACAAAGCGGCATCACCTACTTATTTATGACTATTTTTTTATTTTTTTTTCAAAATATAGAAAATCCGATATTGCAAACATGTTCTTTCAGCGCCTCAGGGACGAAGATTTTAAGGTTGTGTGGGTCAATCGACCAAAAATCTACAAAATGACCTAAAGTGGCCGTTTATGCGAATTCAACCTTCCGGTGTCCCTTTCGAGAACATTCAGTTGTTTTTGAAAATGGCATCACCCGACTTATTTACGAGGAAAATTAATTTCGATAATTTTTTGGCTATTTTTGAAAAAGGGGAGGTTGGACCCGATGAGAGTTGCATACTGTGAGCACATGATTTTTTGCCCCAAGCAATAAATTCCAAAATAAAAATATAAAAATAATTTTTTATTGCAATTGTTTTGATTAGTGTACAAAATACCAGTGTTTGTTTTTAATTAATTGAAAGAAATTTAAAATGAAATAAAAAAAGAAATTAATTAGAAAATGTCACAAAGATTATATAGACAAATATAGGAAATAAGAAAATCAAAGCAAAAATACAAAAAATCAGAAAAATCAAGTAAAAAATGCAAAAATTGGAAAATAAAGGAAATACATCAGTATAAATAC
Organism: Nicotiana noctiflora; assembly: GCA_032618575.1. NCBI lineage: Eukaryota > Viridiplantae > Streptophyta > Magnoliopsida > Solanales > Solanaceae > Nicotiana > Nicotiana noctiflora. The sequence continues at coordinate 20,832 of JASVEL010012350.1, forward strand.
AAAGGAAAATAAGTATGAAATACAAAGGAAAATACAAGAAATTAAAATAAATACAATTAAAAAAACAAAAAAAATACAAAAATACAATGTATAATATCAATTTGGGCTAAATACACATAATATATTCAGCCCAAATACACAAATACAGACTACGCCCAAACATTTGAACCGGCCAGTCTCCTACTAACAATAAACGACGTCGTATAACAGCAAATGATCTGGGCCGTTGTTGATTTAAATTATATGGACCAAGTAAGGCGGTGACTATATAAATAAAACGACGTTGCCTAAGGGAATCAATCACAACCGTCCATCTCACTTAATCAAACAGACGAGGCTAGGGTATCATTTAACAAAACGACGTAGTTTAAGGAATTAAATCATGACCGTTCAAATATTTAATCTAATGGACCAAGGGAAAGGCTTCATTAAACCAAACGGTGTCATTTTAAGGGCCATATGATCTTGGCCGTTCATCTGATTGAATCTAACGGTTGAGAAGCAATGTTACAACTTCAGTATATATCATACCTCCCCCGTTCACTCTTCATTATGCACACCATCCCCTCATTAAACAAAACCCTAGTTGCCCTTAGGTTCCCCTTCTTCTCCCCCCTTCTCTCACAGAGACCACCAGAACCCTACCGGTGGTCAGTCTCCTACCATCTTTCCCAGCTCAGGCCAACCCTCCAAACACTCCTTTCTTCTTCTTCTAACACTTCTACACCATTAACCCCGTTCAAAACCTACCAGTCTACAATTTCTTGAAATTCCGATCGCCGGAACCCTAGTCGGCGACCACCAAAGTATCAACCAAACCTCCATTTTAACACCATATGACCGTCTTGAGACGATCTATCACCCCACCATAACCATATATCTCGAATATTACCCCAACCCTTCGAATATTAGAAAAAGTCTCGCCAGAACCCTACTCTAGCGAGCACCCAAAAACGAAAAAACACTCAAAACCTTACCCTAAGTCCCCAGACACCCCTCTCCTACTCAAATCAAACTTCCAAGAGGCCTGTTTGGGAGATCTGACACTTAGGAGACCACGAGTCTCTGAAACACTGAAAAAATCAAGAAAAAGAAAGAAAGAACAAAGAAAGAAGAAAAGAAAGGAAGAAAAGGAAAAAGAAAGAAAAGCCCTAAAGCTAAGTACCCTGAACCTGTTTTTGTTTAGTATCTTTTGTATTATTATCTGTTTAGAACTTGAATCTATTCCTATGCATGTTAAAAAACCTGAATCTATCTCTTTTGTAACGACCTGACCGATCGTTTTGAGCTTCGACGCGTCATTCAGCAGATTGAGGCCAAGAACAGCTTCATCTCAGGTATATTGACTTATGTGTATGGTCTGAATTAAAATTCAGGAACTTAGGAGTCAAATCTAATGGAAATTCTCATTTTGAAAGCTTAAAGTTGAAGAAAAGAACTAGGATTGGAATTTTGAGTAAATGAACTCGGAATTGGGATCTAAAAGTTCCAGCATGCTCGTATGATGATTTTGAACTTGGGCGTATGTCCGAATTTTGTTTTTGATAACCCGTTAGCATTTCGGCGCGTATGGTGGAAGTTAGTATTTTAGAAGAATTTCATAAATTTGGTTGGAAGGAATTTTAGAGTTATAGATGTCCATTTGGGATTCCGAGTCTGGGAATAGATCCGTATGATGATTTTAGAGTTGGGAACGCGATCGGAAGTGAATTCGGATGTCCGGAGGTCATTTTGAAGTCATTTGGCTAAATATAGGAATTTGAAGGTTTATAAGAAAATTCGACAGGAAGTGAAAATTTTGATATCGGGGTCGAAATGCAATTCCGAAAGTTGGTGCAAGTCCGTAATGTTGAATGTGACTTGTGTGCAAACTTTGAGTCAGTTCGGATCGATTTTTATTGGAAATGGGACAATTAATCTCTTTAAGCAAAGCTTAAGTTGGAAAAGTCAACCCAACGTTGACTTATGAGTTAGAGGGCTCGGAACTTATTTCCGATGATTCGTTTAGTTTTGGGGGATGATTTAAGACTTAGGAGCGCAATCGGAAGTAATTTTGGAGGTCCGGTGAAGAAGTTAGCCTATTTTGGCGAAGTTGGAATTTTGGCGGAATCCGATCGATAGGTGATATTTTGCTCCAGGAGTCGGAATGCAATTACGATAGTTGAAGTAGCTTCATTAGGTGATTTTGGATATGTCTAGAAATTTTCAGGTCATTCGGACATCGTTTGGTCGGGTTTTTGATCGAATGTGAATTTTGAAAGTTTAAGTTTAAGTTTGAATTGAATTCTAGGATTTTGGTGATTTTTGATGTTTAAGGTACCATTTTTATGATCCGAGAAAGTTTGAATGAAGTATTAGGTTGAGTTTGTGTTTTTGGTTGAGGTCCCGAGGGCCTCGGGGTGATTTCGGATGCCTAACGGGCATTTTTGGTTTCGGAAAAAACTGCTGTTGCAGCAGATTTTCAGCAGCTTTTTGGCTACTTTGGGAGCTGATATCTTGTAATCTATGAGGATTCACAAAAATTGCAAAACAAGAAAGTTGTATACATTCGTGTCTACTTTCCAGAAAGCTAAAGAACCCGTAATTTGGACATCTGTACTGGAAGTTATGATCGACGGAAAAGGACTGCTGGAGCAATAGGATGTACAACTTGTATAGCACAGGTGCAAGGTACAACTCGACGAAGCACGGGCAGATTCTTTTTACACGAAATTGGTTTATTTCTTTCATTGATTTCATTTCGTTTGGATGATTTTGGAGAGCTTCAAGAGGGAATTTCACCGGGTAAGCATTGGAGGTAAGTTCTATGGTCTAAATACGCGATTTTATCTTGGAATCTTCAATTATTTCACTGTAAATGAGAGGATTAATGGGAAATTTTTGCCCTAAGCCTGGTTTATGGTAAATCATCAACTTGAATGGGCAAACGGAGTCCAATTTTGATAAACTTTATATCTATGGACTCGTGTTGAGATAAGGAATCCGAATATGTAACTTATGTAATTTTTTGAGAAGCGTATCGAAAGTCGGGTTTTGGCAAATTTGTGGTTTTTCATGTAATTTGATTGTGTTCGATTGGGTGTTGTTCCGTTAGCCTATTTTGATATATTTGTACTGAATTTGGCTAGTTTTGGCATGCGTGGATGCTGGTTCGAGGAGCTAAGGCGTCGCAGAGCTTGAGTTTTTGCCGGATCGAAGTGGGTATTACTTGTAAATGATGTCCTGAGGGTTAGTAAACCCCGGTCTTGCACATCTTAGTGATGTATTGAGGTGACTTGCACGCCGGATAACGGGCGTGGGGTAGAGCACCATTGGGGATTGTGACTTGGTCCGTCCCGCATAATGAATAATAACACCTAATTGTTTGAAATTGAATTGACATCCTAATAAAAGATATTAATTATTATGAATTGGACTAATTATCATGCTTGGGCTTCGTGCCGATTATTTGAATCCTTCAGGGATTGGTATCACTGTCTTGATAACACTGTGCATATTTTTATCTGAATTTAAGGTTTCAAATGGTATTTTGCTACTCAGCATTTTTATAAAGTTATGAAAAACTTGAACAATGCCTTAATGACATTTCTAGTTGTGAGCTAATTTGATATTGTTGGCCGAGGGGCTTTCTTGATTAATTGTTAGGCTGATTGGGGCCGAGGGCCAAATGTTAGGACATGACGATTTATGTGAGCATATGTATACACATGCATGGATCGGACTGCACACTGCAGTGGTATATGGATCGGGATGCGCGCTGCAGCAGGTGTGATATTGATATTGCGCTTGGGCTGTAGGAGCCCCTCCGGAGTCTGAACCCTCACAGTAAGCGCGGGCGCCTTTGCATGGTCGGGTCGTATGCCACAACGTCATATGCGCCGTTTTTTTTATCCGAGGAAGTTTGAATGAAGTATTAGGTTGAGTTTGTGTTTTTGGTTGAGGTCACGAGGGCCTCGGGGTGATTTCAGATGTCTAACGGGCATTTTTGGTTTTGGAAAAAGCTGTTGTTGCAGCAGATTTTCAGCAGTTTTTTGGCTACTTTGGGAGCTGATATCTTGTAATCTATAAGGAATCACAAAAAGTTGTAGACATTCGTGTCTAATTCCAGAAAGCTTAAGAACTCATAATTTGGACATCTGTACTGGAAGTTATGATCGACGGAAAAGGACTGCTGGAGCAATAGGATGTACAACTTGTATAGCACAGGTGCAAGGTACAACTCGACGAAGCACGGGCAGATTCTTTTTACACGAAATTGGTTTATTTCTTTCATTAATTTTATTTCATTTGGATGATTTTGGAGAGCTTCAAGAGGGGATTTCACCGGGTAAATATTGGGGGTAAGTTCTATGGTCTAAATACGCGATTTTATCTTAGAATCTTCAATTATTTCACTGCAAATGAGAGGATTAATGGGGAATTTTTGCCGTAAGCCTGAGTTATGGTAAATCATCGATTTGAATGGGCAAACGAAGTTCGATTTTGATGAACTTTATATGTATGACTCATGTTGAGATAAGGAATCCGAATATGTAACTTTTGTAATTTTTTGAGAAGCGTACCGAAAGTCGGGTTTTGGCAACTTTGTGGTTTTTCATGTAATTTGATTGTGTTCGGTTGGGTGTTGTTCCGTTAGCCTATTTTGATATATTTGTACTGAATTTGGCTAGTTTTGCCGTGCGTGGATGCTGGTTCGAGGAGCTAAGGCATCGCGGAGCTTGAGTTTTCGCCGGATCGAGGTGGGTAATACTTGTAAATGATGTCCTGAGGGTTAGTAAACCTCGGACTTGCACATCTTAGTGTTGTATTGAGGTGACTTGCACGCCGAATAACGGACATGGGGTAGAGCACCATTGGGGATTGTGACTTGGTCCGTCCCGCGTAATGAATAATAATACCTAATTGCTTGAAACTGAATTGACACCCTAATAAAAGATATTAATTATCACAAATTGGACTAATTATCATGCTTGGGCTTCGTGCCAATTATTTGAATCCTTCAGGGATTGGTATGACTGTCTGGATTACACTGTGCATATTTTTATCTCAACTTAAGGTTTCAAATGGTATTTTGCTACTCAGCATTTTTATAAAGTTATGAAAAACTTGTACAAGGCGTTAATGACATTTCAAGCTCTGAGCTAATTTGATATTGTTGCCCGAGGGGCTTTCTTGATTAATTGTTAGGCTGATTGGGGCCAAGGGCCATATGTTAGGGCATGGGGATTTATGTCAGCATATGCATACACATGGATGGATCGGAATGCACGCTACAGTGGTATATGGATCGGGTTGCGCACCGCAGTAGGTGTGATATTGATATTGCGCTTGGGCTGTAGGAGCCCCTCCGGAGTCTGAACCCTCACAGTGAGCGCGGGCGCCTTTGCATGGATCGGGCTGTACGCCACAGTGTCATATGCATTGCATGGCATACATACATTGGTTTACGCATACTACATGGCATAGCATTTAGCACTCATACATTACTGGCACACATGCATTATTGCCTTATTGACCAGATCTTCTGGTGGTATTTCTTGAGGAGTGTGCTGAGCCCAAAGGGGCGGATTTGAGTGCAGACTTGCACTGCTTGAGATTGTACCCAGGTATTGGTATGTTATCATGAAGAGGGAAAGCTAAAAATGAGATTTCTAATAATCTACTCACATATGCTGAAAAGAAATAAAATGGTAGTGTTTGAAGTTTAAAGATAGTTCTGTATTGTGTAGCATAAGACAGTGCTTGCGTGGTTTTTTTTTCTTCAACATTATTTACTTTTATTACTGTCACGACCCTAGTTCACCAATCGTTAACATGTCGTGATGGCACCCAGTCCCCACGACTAGGTAAGCCTAGCACGTTGCGGAATATACCAGTTTATGAACATTTAATAAGAATTAGCGGAAAATAAGATGAAAGGAAAACGTGCCGCTTGGCACATACACCAGTCAAATACGCTGTTTAAAACACTACCAAGACCCGGAATCCCATGGGTAACATAGACTAAAAGAGATCATACAATTGTAGCTCTATGTAAAAAGGAGTATCTAACAACGGAATGAAGGAAAAACATCTACTAGCACTAGAATAGAAGGAAGGCCTCCGGATCCGCGGACGTAGCAGATCATACCTCGAGGTCTCCCAAAACGCTGCTGAATCACCTGGTGTGAGCCTGCCCTGATGTACCTGGATCTGCACAACAAAAGTGTGCAGAAGAGTAGCATGAGTACACCACGGCGGTACTCAGTAAGTGCCAAGCCTAACCTCGATGGAGTAGTGACGAGGAAGGTCAGGGCCCTTGAGAGAAAACAATTACAAGATGATAAGAATAATAAGCAGTTTAAATGATAATAATTTTGAGAAAACAATAATACAATGATAATAACAACAATAAGCAGTTTAAATGAATAATAAATTTCCGAACTAGCAACAATAAGATTATTACTACAATCGTCTACAATTAAGCTAACAACGAATAGCCAACTCAATAAAACAAGTCCAGGACCTGTAGGAATCGAACCCACAGTCCCATTGACAGTACCTCTGGGTCTCCGGGAATCGAACCCGCAGCCCATATCTCAATAAATAATCAATAACTCAGGATCTCCGGAATCGAACCCGCAGTCCCTACCAATAACTCAGGATCTCGGGAATCGAACCCGTAGTCCCTACCAATAACTTAGGATCTCGGGAATCGAACCCGTAGTCCCTACCAATAACTCAGGATCTCGGGAATCGAACCCGTAGTCCCTACCAATATCTCAGGATCTCGAGAATCGAACCCGTAGTCCCTACCAATATCACACCGGTCTCTGGGAATCGAACCCACAGCCCCGGGTCTCCGGGAATCGAACCCGCAGTCCACAAGCACAGCAAATAAAGGAATCCACAGAGAGATCAATTATGCTTAACTATAACTTCACCGAAAAAAATAGTGCCAATAATTATCAAGGAGTTCAAATAAGGCAATTAGGCAACTAAACAGTTAAGTACTACCTAATCATGCTTTCCTAACCACTACAGGGTAAAAATATCAAATTAACAGCCAAAGACAGGAATATCGCTTATCGAACATTTTAATTAAAGTGCGTGTTCAACAACCAGCGCATGTACACGCCCGTCACCTCGCATACAAGGCATTTAAACTATCACATAATATCCTAGGGGTGAAAATTCCCCCACATGATAAAACACCCCAAATTCCTCCATTTTCATGAGATAATTGCATAATATTGTCAACAATAATCATAATTTGAGTCCATAGTTGATTACCTGAAGAAACCCCTTGAATCTCCCTTCAAAATTGCCCAAATCGCCCCTTAAGCCGAGCCCTCAATGTTTGGAAATGTTTCTGAAATTTCTAACTTCTGATATAATTAACTCTCTGCGATTTCCGCTTCCTGCGGACAAAATTCCGCTCCTGCGAGCCCGTATCTGCGACCAACTGGTCGCTTCTGCGATCCCAGGCCTAACTGGCCAATCCCGCTTCTGCGAGAAAAGGACCGCTTCTGCGCGTCCGCTTCCGCGATTGGACAACCGCTCCTACGAGACTTTCCGCTTCTGCGAGAAATAGTCCGCTTCTGCGGACTCGCTTAAGCGAATTCCCCTCCACTCCTGCGGATTCTCACCCCTCGACCCAAGGCCGCTTCTGCGACGAGTCTTCCGCACCCGCGACTCCTCCTCAGCGGAAGAGGATCCGCCTCTGCGAACCCAGGCGCTCCTGCGCCCCAAGTTCTGCTCCTGCGGACTCGCCTCTGCGGTCCCATTTCCGCAGGGGCGAAAACGACGGAACAGAAGGCCCAACCTGCAATTTTCCATGTTTTCCTTCCGTTTACCCATCCGAAAACACTCCGAGGCCCCCCGGTCCCCAACGAAAACCACCAACATACTCCAAAACATGATACGAACTTATTCCAATCATAAAAACACGTCTAACAACATCAAAACCCATAATTCACATCGAATTCAAGCCTAAATTTCTTAAAACTTTCCGAATTGCACATTCGATCTAAAACCCGACCAAACCACGTCCGAATGACCTGAAACTTTGCGGACATATCCAAATTCACATAACAAAGCTACAGAAATTGTCGGAATTCCATTCCGACCCCCGGATCAAAATCTCACCTATCGTTCGGATTCGCCAAAATTTCAACCTTCGGCATTTCAAGCCTAATTGAGCTACGGACCTCTAAAATACATTCCGAACACGCTCCCAACCCCGAAATCGCCTAACGGAACTAATGGAACCATCAGATTTCCATTTCGAGATCGTCTTAACACTGTTCCGGCTACTGGCCATTTTCTAGCTTCAAAGCTCTTATTTAGGGACTAAGTGTCCCAAAATCCTCAAATTTTCAGAACCGACTCTCCCGGCAACCCACAATAGCAGAAATAAACTTAGGGGAACAGTTAAATTGGGGATTGGGGCGTAATTTTATAAAACGACCGGTCGGGTCGTTACATCTTCCCACACTTAAAGATTCGTTCGTCCTCGAACGAGCATAGAAAACATACCTGGAGTAGTGAAAAGATGAGGGTACTGGCTGCGCATATCATGCTCGGTCTCCCAAGTCGCCTCTTCGACCGGCTGGCCCCGCCACTGAACCTTTACCGAAGCGATGTTCTTTGACCTTAGCTTTATGACTTGCCTGTCTAGAATGGCTACCGGCTCCTCAACATAAGACAGATCCTTGTCTAGCTGAACAGATGTGAAATCCAACACATGCGACGGGTCACCATGGTATCTCCGGAGCATGGAGACATGAAATACGGGGTGAACTCCGGCTAGGCCGGGAGGTAAGGCCAACTCATAAGCAACCTCCCCAACACGCCTCAAAATCTCAAAAGGGCCAATAAACCTAGGACTCAGCTTTCCTTTCTTCCCAAACCTCATAACGCCCTTCATGGGCGAGACTCGAAGTAGAACCCGCTCGCCAACCATAAAAGCCACATCGCGAACCTTCTTGTCCGCATAACTCTTCTCTCTAGACTGGGCTGCACGAAGTCTGTCCTGAATCACCTTGACCTTGTCCATAGCCTCCTGAACCATATCAGTACCTAGCAACCTGGCCTCGCCCGGCTCAAACCAACCCACGGGAGACCTGCACCTCCTACCATAGGGCTTCGTACGGTGCCATCTGAATACTAGACTGGTAGCTGTTGTTATAAGCAAACTCCGCCACTGGCAAGAAGTGATCCCATGAACCTCCAAACTCAATCACGCACGCACGGAGCATATCCTCCAAAATCCGAATAGTGCGCTCGGACTGACCATCAGTCTGGGGATGAAACGCTGTGCTCAGCTCCACCCGAGTACCTAACTCCTGCTGTACGGCTCTCCAGAACCGTGAAGTGAACTGAGTGCCTCTATCTAAAATGATGGACACTGGGATACCATGCAGCCGAACTATCTCCCTGATATAGATCCCCGCCAGTCGCTCCGATGAATATGTAGTGCTCACCGGTATAAAATGGGCGGACTTGGTCAGCCGATCCATAATAACCCAAATGGAATCAAACTTCCTAACAGTCCGTGGAAGTCCAGATACAAAGTCCATGGTAATGCGCTCCCATTTCCACTCGGGAATCTCAATCTGCTGCATCAATCCACCCGGACGCTGATGCTCATACTTCACCTGCTGGCAGCTGAGGCATCTAGAAACATAATCAACTATATCCCTCTTCATCCGCCTCCACTAGTAATGCTGTTTCAAGTCCTGATACATCTTCGCGGCACCCGGATTGATGGAATACCGCGAACTATGGGCCTCTGCTAGAATCAGCTCTCGAAGATTATCTACATTGGGCACACAGATACGCCCATGCATCCTCATGACTCCATCATCCCCGATGGTAACATCTTGAGCATCACCACGCCGAACTCTATCCTGAAGGACAAGCAAATGAGGGTCGTCGAACTGACGCTCCCTGATGCGGTCAAATAGAGAAGACCGAGAAACCACACAAGCTAGAACCCTGCTGGGCTCCGAAAGATCCAGTCTAACCAACTGCCTGGCCAAAGCCTGAACATCCATCGCCATAGGCCTCTCTGAAGCTGGTAGATATGCTAAACTCCCCAAACTCTCTGCCCGACGACTCAAGGCATCAGCAACCATATTAGCCTTGCCCGGATGATAGAGAATAGTAATATCATAGTCTTTCAGTAGTTCCAACCATCTCCTCTGACGCATATTCAGGTCCTTCTGCTTAAGCAAGTGCTGCAAGCTCCGGTGATTAGTGTAGATTTCACAAGGAACCCCATATAAATAATGACGCCAAATTTTCAAGGCGTGAACAATGGCAGCTACCTCCAAATCATATAGAGGGTAATTCTTCTCATGCACCTTCAGCTGTCTCGACGCGTAGGCAATCACCCTACCGTCCCGCATCAATACCGCACCGAGTCCAACTCGTGAGGCATCACAATATACAGTATAGGACCCCGAACCTGTAGGCAACATCAATATAGGGGCCGAAGTCAAAGCTCTCTTGAGCTTCTGAAAGCTCGCCTCACACTCGTCTGTCCACTGAAAAGGGGCACCCTTTTGGGTCAATCTAGTCATAGGTGCTGCAATCGAAGAGAACCCCTCTACGAAACGACGGTAATAGCCCGCCAAACCAAGGAAACTGCGAATCTCAGTAGCGGAGGAGGGTCTGGGCCAACTTTGCACGGCCTCCACCTTCCTCGGATCTACTCGAATACCATCACTCGACACCACGTGGCCCAAAAATGCTACCGAACTCAACCAGAATTCACATTTAGAGAACTTGGCATAAAGCTGCTTCTCCCTCAGAATCTGAAGCACTATCCTCAAATGCTGCTCGTGCTCTTCCCGGCTCCGGAATATACTAGAATATCATCAATGAAGACAATCACGAACGAGCACAGATAAGGCCTGAACACACTGTGCATCAAATGCATAAAGGCTGCTGGGGCATTAGTCAGCCTAAAAGACATCACGAGGAACTCATAGTGACCATACCGGTCCTGAAGGTAGTCTTCGGGATATCTGGCTCCCGAATCTTCAGCTGGTGATACCCAGAGCGCAAATCAATCTTTGAAAACACCTGTGCGCCCTGTAGCTGGTCAAATAAATCATCAATACGGGGCAAAGGATACCGGTTCTTCACTGTAACCTTGTTCAGCCGACGATAGTCAATACACATACGCATAGAACCGTCCTTTTTCTTCACAAATAATACAGGAGCACCCCAAGGCGAAACACTGGGTCGAATAAAACCCTTGCCCAATAACTCCTGTAACTGATCCTTCAACTCCTTCAGCTCAAGAGGAGCCATACGGTACGGTGGAATAGAAATGGGCTGAGTGCCCGGCAACAAGTCAATAGCAAAGTCAATATCTCTGTCGGGCGGCATGCCCGGAAGATCAGCTGGAAATACATCAACAAAGTCACGTACCACATGAACAGAATCAATAGAGGGAGTGTCAACACTGACGTCCCGCACATAGGCTAGATAAGCAGCACACCCCTTCTCAACCATACGCTGAGCTCTGAGAAAAGAAATAACACGGCTAGTGGTGTGATCTAGAGTACCACTCCACTCAATACGTGGAATGCCTGGCATAGCCCGCGTCACGGTCTTGGCGTGACAATCAAGAATAGCATAATGGGGCGACAACCAGTCCATGCCCAGAATAATATCAAAATCGACCATCCCAAGCAGCAATAGATCCGCTCTGGTCTCAAAATCACAAATGGTAATCAAACACGACCGATATACGCGGTCCACAGCCAAAGAGTCACCCACCGGAGTGGAAACATAAATGGGGGCACTCAAAGAATCCCGAGGCACACCCAGACGAGAAGAAAAGTAAGAAGACACATATGAAAAAGTGGAACCAAGGTTTAATAGAACCAATGCCTCCCTGGGACTAACCAGAATAATACCTGTGATAACAGAGTCAGATGCAATAGCCGCAGCGCGATCAGGAATAGCATAGAATCTGGCCTGTCCCCCCTCTCGAGGGCGGCCTCTAGAACTCTGACCCCCGCCCCTGGCTGGCTGGGCAGGTGGAGTGGCAGCTAGAGCTGGAATGATAGCCTGCTGGCCCTGAGAACTACGCTGAGGCTGCGAAGACTGATGAGGGGCTCCCCTCCAACGCCTGGGGCACTCCCTGACCAGATGGCGAGTATCTCCGCACCCAAAGCAAGCTCTGGGAGGACACGGTGACTGTGACTGACCGGCCTCACCCCTACTAGTCTGACCCCTGGAAGGACCCCGCGCAGGAGGTGCACTGGAAACTGGGGGAGCATAATAAGGCTCCTGAGGTGCTGGAAGAGCTGGAGTACTACCGGCTACGGGCAATGCTGAGTGAACTGGTCGGCCGGAATAACACCTGCCAAAACGACCTACAGTGGCTTGCCTAGCTACCACGAGTAGGCGCCATCACGATCCCGATGTTGGGGGAAAATCCGGGTCGTGACAGGAGCATACTCTCGATCCTCCTGGCAATGCTCACTGCCTGCTGATAAGATATATCCATCACTAACTCTCTGGCCATGCTGGACCGGATCGGCAGAATCAGGCCCTCAATAAATCTCCGCACTCTTTCCCGGACCGTGGCTACAAAAGCAGGTGCATGCCTGGCTAGACGGGTGAAACCGATAGCATACTCCGATACCGACATGGAGCCCTATCGCTACCGCTCAAACTCCGAGCGCCAAGAATCCCTAAGGCTCTGGGGAACAAACTCCCTCAAAAACAGATCTGAAAACTGCATCCAGGTTAATGAAGCATACTCCTCCGGACTATCCAACTCATACGTGCGCCATCAATCATAAGCGGCCCCACGAAACTGAAAAGCAGTGAAGGAAACCCCGCTGGTCTCCACAATCCCCATAGTACGAAGAATACGATGACACTCCTCCAGAAAATCCAATGCATTATCTGAAGCCAAACCACTGAACACTGGAGGTTCATATTTCTTGAACCTCTCCAATCTACGCTGCTCGTCCTCAGAGGCAACTGGCTCACCTCCGGGCTGTGCTGGGGCGGCAGGAGGCATAACCATAATCTCTAGAACCTGTCCCACTGGCACTCGCTGCTTAGGTGTAACGGTTGCGGGAGTCTGGGCCCCTTCCCCGGCCTAGGATGTAGCTGCAGTAATAGGAAGCAACCCTGCCTGAGCCAAAGTGGTATACATACTCATGAACTGGGCCAGGGTCTCCTGTAGTGCTGGAGTAGTAGCAACTGTAGTCGGTGTACCAAGTGCCTACGCTCCAACCTGATCCACCTGTGGCACCTCAGCGGCAGCGCGCGCGGGTGCTGTGGCTGCACCTCGGGCGCGTCCTCATCCTCTACCTCGGCCCCGGCCTCTGACGGCGGCAACAGGGGGCGCGGGTACCTATTCGTCGCGAGTAGCTCGTGTCCTCACCATCTGTGAGAGAATAGAAATCAATAGTTTAGATTTTGATGCCAAAAATGTCGCACGACAAGGAATCCAAAAGAAATGAAGAGTTTCCTAAATAGTTACATAGCCTCTCGTAGATAAATACAGACGTCTCCGTATCGATCAGCGAGACTCTAAGTAACCGGTCTGTGTCCCGTGACTCCTATGAACCTATAGCTCTGATACCAACTTGTCACGACCCTAGTTCACCAATCGTGAACATGTCATGACGGAACCCAGTCCCCACGACTAGGTAAGCCTAACACGTTGCGGAATATACCAGTTTATGAACATTTAATAAAAATTTGCGGAAAATAAGATGAAAGGAATGAAATCCGTGCCGTTTGGCACATACACCAGTCAAATACGCTGTTTAAAACACTACCAAGACCCGGAATCCCACGGGTAACACAGACTAAAAGAGATCATACAATTGTAGCTCTATGTAAAAAGGAGTATCTAACAACGGAATGAAGGAAAAACATCTACTAGCACTAGAATAGAAGGAAGGCCTCCGGATCCGCGGACGTAGCAGATCATACCTCGAGGTCTCCCAAAACGCTGCTGAATCACCTGATGTGAGCCTGCCCTGATGTACCTGGATCTGCACAACAAAAGTGTGCAGAAGAGTAGCATGAGTACACCACAACGGTACTTAGTAAGTGCCAAGCCTAACCTCGATGGAGTAGTGACGAGGAAGGTCAGGGCCCTACTGAGAAAACAATAATACAATGATAATAACAACAATAAGCAGCTTAAATGAATAATAAATTTCCGAACTAGCAACAATAAGATGATTACTACAATCGTCTACAATTAAGCTAACAACGAATAGCCAACTCAATAAAACAAGTCCAGGACTTGTAGGAATCGAACCCACAGTCCCATTGACAGTACCTCTGGGTCTCCGGGAATCGAACCCGCAGCCCATATCTCAATAAATAATCAATAAATCAGGATCTCCAGGAATCGAACCCGCAGTCCCTACCAATAACTCAGGATCTCGGGAATCGAACCCGTAGTCCCTACCAATATCTCAGGATCTCGAGAATCGAACCCGTAGTCCCTACCAATATCACACCGGTCTCTGGGAATCGAACCCACAGCCCCGGGTCTCCGGGAATCGAACCCGCAGTCCACAAGCACAGCAAATAAAGGAATCCACAGAGAGATCAATTATGCTTAACTATAACTTCACCGAAAAAAAATAGTGCCAATAATTATCAAGGAGTTCAAATAAGGCAATTAGGCAACTAAACAGTTAAGTACTACCTAATCATGCTTTCCTAACCACTACCGGGTAAAAATATCAAATTAACAGCCAAAGACAGGAATATCGCTCATCGAACATTTTAATTAAAGTGCGTGTTCAACAACCAGCGCATGTACACGTCCGTCACCTCGCATACAAGGCATTTAAACTATCACATAATATCCTAGGGGTGAAAATTCCCCCACACGAGGTTAGACAAGGCACTTACCTCGATTCCGGTATAAAACCGCTATGAAACAACTCTCTTGCCGCGAATGTCGGCCTCCACAAGTGTAGAATCTGAAAAAACCCCTTGAATCTCCCTTCAAAATCGCCCAAATCGCCCCTTAAGCCGAGCCTTCAATGTTTGGAAATGTTTCTAAAATTTCTAACTTCTGATATAATTAACTCTCTGCAATTTCCGCTTCTGCGGACAAAATTCTGCTCCTGCGAGCCCGTATCTGCGACCAACTGGTCGTTTCTGCGATCCCAGGCCTAACTGGACAATCCCGCTTCTGCGAGAAAAGGACCGCTTCTGCGCGTCTGCTTCCGCAATTGGACAACCGCTCCTGCGAGACTTTCCGCTTCTGCGAGAAATAGTCCGCTTCTGCGGACTCGCTTAAGCGAATTCCCCTCCGCTCCTGCGGATTCTCACCCCTCGACCCAAGGCCGCTTCTGCGACGAGTCTTCCACACCCGCGACTCCGCCTCAGCGGAAGAGGATCCACCTCTGCGAACCCAGGCGCTCCTGCGCCCCAAGTTCTGCTCCTGCAGACTCGCCTCTGCGGTCCCATTTCCGCAGGGGCGAAAACGACAGAACAGAAGGCCCAACCTGCAATTTTTCCATGTTTTCCTTCTGTTTACCCATCCGAAAACACTCCGAGGCCCCCGGGTCCCAAACAAAAACCACCAACATACTCCAAAACATGATACGAACTTATTCCAATCATAAAAACATGTCTAATAACATCAAAACCCATAATTCACATCGAATTCAAGCCTAAATTTCTTAAAACTTTCCGAATTGCACATTCGATCTAAAACCCGACCAAACGACGTCCGAATGACCTCAAAATTTGCGGACATATCCAAAATCACATAACAAAGCTACAGAAATTGTCGGAATTCCATTCCGACCCCCGGATCAAAATCTCACCTATCGTTCGGATTTGCCAAAATTTCAATCTTCGGCATTTCAAGCCTAATTGAGCTACGGACCTCCAAAATACATTCCGAACGCGCTCCCAACCCCAAAATCACCTAACAAAACTAATGGAACCATCGGATTTCCGTTCCGAGATCGTCTTAACACTATTCCGGCTACTGGCCATTTTCTAGCTTCAAAGCTCTTATTTAGGGACTAAGTGTCCCAAAATCCTCAAATTTTCAGAACCGACTCTCCCGGCAACCCACAATTGCAGAAATGAACTTAGGGGAACTGTTAAATTTGGGATCGGGGCGTAATTTTCTAAAACGACCGGTCGGGTCGTTACAATTACCGTTGAGTTGGAAGTACTCACACCCGACTCCCTGCACCTTGTGTGCAGATCCAGGTACGTCACAACAGACCTGACCTAGTAGCTGCTCGGGGATATTTTCTGGATAGTCAAGGTAGCTGCCGCGTCCGCAAGACCTGACTCTCCTTCCAGCTTACTTTTATTCATGTTGTTATCTATTTCCGTACTTGAGCACCGATGTAGACACTATTACACTGGTATACTCATTAGAGGCTCATGACTCGTGACCCCTTGGTCTTTGGGATGTTGTTATCGTTTTGGGACGTGATCCCCATTTTTGGTAATTCTACTACTGTTGTTCTATCTTTGTCTATGCCTAAAATGGCTAAAGCGAGCTAATAGCTCTGTGGCTCCTGTTGATTGGTCAGGCTGGCCTAACAGTGTGTTGGGCGCCATCACGATCGGGTTTGGGGTCGTGACATCTATTCTATATCTTGTTCATACTTGTTCATATTAGCTCTGAAGCTTATTTCATGTGTGCCTGAAATCGTCTAAGTGTTCTTAAGTTCTAATATTAGCTACCTGTAAATTATGTGCTATTAGCTATTTTCATGTGATTGTTCAATAGATCCTTTCTCGACTAGGGTTTTAATTAGTTGGAATTCAACCATTATCAACTTGTCTCTCTAAGTTCTGATTATTTTGAAAGTTAAGTCGTAATTAGGGCTACTTGTGCAAAACAACATGAATATGGCTACATTTGCAATATGAGTTGTATGTTAGTTTCTTCTGAACTTCTGAATGCTTATGTGTATTTAGGTTATATGTGTAAATGTCTTTTGTGGTTATGTTTTCCACACATTATGAGTTTTGGTGAGTGGCTATCTTTGTAAAAATAGTTAACATTGAAAGGGTTATATAGTCTGAAACTGGCTAAATTTTAAAACAAGCCTTAGGGGGGTTATATTTTAAATACAATCAATCACCCAAGTCTTGACAGACCTAATGTAGGTCAAGTAAATATGATTAAATGCAAGGGGTAAAAGAGGAAAGGCAAATGGTATTTCTGTAGATTACATAGGGCCTATGAGGGCATAAACGACTTTAGTGCTTGGTTTGTCTGAAAATACCTGAATAATAAAGGGTAGATTAGGCATAACTAAAAGGTAATTGTGTAATAAACCTTAGCAAGTGGGGGCAACTAGGTAAAATATGCCCAATAGAACAATAAGGAACAACCTAGAACCTTCTAGCATGGGTTCAAGTGCATTTCGTTAAAATTCTGTTATACCTTAATGGATTTAATTGAAAAAAGTTGGGGTGGGAAATAGAAATAATTAATTCAAAATTCCCGCCCCCCCAAAATTTACTCTATAAATAGGTTGTTTCAAGCCTGAAAAATGGGTTCCAATTTTAAGAGTTCAAAATTCAGATATTGAGTTAGATTTCTGGGGATTCAACTCTTGGGGTTTCCAGCTTTAGAAACTCAAAATTAGGTCATATTTTGGTTCAACGCTCTGAATTTCAGAGTTTGAGGGTTCAAACTAGAGTTCTAATCTTCAGAACTCTATTGGCCTTCTACTTAGTTTTTCAAGTCGCGTATTATTCCTAGAATCCTTGCTAGTTGTTTTCTCTGCTGTGTTCATCTCAACTTGGCTTGGATTCTGTTTGGTTTGAGTAATTTTGGTTATCTAGGGAGTTTGGAAGCTTTCTATTTTCTCTTATTTTCTGTTGATATTCTGCTACTGCTATTGCTGACTTTCTCTTCTACTTCATCCCTTAAAACTCATCAGTTTACTTTCATTTGATCAGGTACATTACTATCTCTCGAAGGTGTAATTGAAAATTGTGATGAAGAAATGAAATATTAGACTGATTTTTGCTGAAGCTGTATCTATTTTCTTATGTTTGTAGCTATAAACTTAGATCTATTGTAATTCATTAGGAATGGGTTGTAATAAGTAAATAAATGCATGAATTCGATCTAGAATAAAGTAGAAGTAGCTAATGATGTAGGTAAACGTAATCTAGTAGGTTAGATATAGTTATCGCCTAATTCAAAAACTGAAATCGGCTAAGACACGGCTAATACACTTAGATATATATGTATGTTCCGAAATTAGACATATAAAATTGGTACTCAACTATTTGGTTTATCGAATTTTGAATCAGAACCATTTAATTCAAAAGGTATAAGTAGTTTTTGGAAGTTCAACCTGTATTACTATTTATCTCTACTAAATATGAATTATCTACAACTTCGCTTTTACACTTTGTGATTTTCAGTATTTCAAGCATGCTTAGTTAAATCAGAATACTGTTCTTCTTCAGTTAAATGAAGTGACAAAAAATAATCATGCACACTAGTATCATGATAATGATTTTAATATTCAATTTTGTCATGTAGAATATTAACATTGGTATAGACTACTGTGTATAATTCTTAATTAATTGTTAAATACTGAAATCAATAGTGACTAAGTGCAATTTGGCGTTTAATCTGTTAATCGTTACATTCGTGAGTGCTGTTAAAAATGATAATTAGTTCTTATCTAGATTTAAATGTAAATGATTTGGGCCTCAATGGGAACCAGGCTCGGATCGAATTAATGCAGCACTCTTGCCTTCGATTAGAATTAGAGGTACACGCTGGGCTCCAGAGGCCCAGTTATATTCTGATTATAGACTACTAGGTAGTCTGAAGTCCAGGCCCAAAAATGAATAATGGCATGGACTCCAATATCAATAAGTTTGATATTAATACAAAAAACAGTTATGTATTAGGAAGAAAAAAAATAGAAAATATAGTGCATGAATAGGGTTTGACTTTAAAAAATAAAGGATGAGCCTCGTTACAAAAGATGAAAACACACGGGGCCCCCAAATAAATTTCAACTTAAAATTCTAGACTCGGAAGGATCATTTAGCGAATTTCACTGTCTTTTCCAAAGTTAATAAAGACATAGACATTGTAGGTGTGATTAATAATATTACATTCCTAATACGGGTGCACATTTATGTGACCCAAATCTCAAATCCCGGCGAAGCTGAAATGCACTAAAGTCAAAGGCGTACTGGTACGGTGTGACTCGAAATATGTTTTCGCGACGTCGCAATTCTTAAAAATGACAAGGCAGGACATTAATAATACATGAAAAGTGAAGCATATAAAGAAATCAGATAAATACAAATACGGCAGTTGAGCGATCGTGCTAGAACCACGGAATCCGGGAGTGCCTAACACCTTCTCCCCGATTAACATAATTCCTTATCCGGATTTATGATTTCGCCAACTGTTAAACAGAGTCATAATTTCCTCGGTTCAGGATTAAACCGATGACTTGAGACACCATTATTTTCCCAAGTGGCGACTCTGAAAATTAATAAATAAATCTCGTTCCGAATGTCCTTTAATTGGAAAAACTCCTTCCCTATTATTATTATATCCCTTCCCAAGGTGTAGTAGTAATTAGTGGCATATACTAATCGGTAAAAAGGAGGTGTGACAGCTCTAGCGACTCTGCTGGGGACAAGAAACCCAGAACATCCGTTCAGGGTTTAAGAATTCAAGCTCAGTTAAAATTGTTGTTTTGTTTATATTTGATTTCTTTATATGCTTTGATCAATGTGCTATATGTTTACCGCTTTTATATTACGTGAACTGTAGATATAAAATTGTGCCGAAAACCCTTCTCTTCTTACCTCCGGGGATGTGCTTACTGGTAGAGACTCCTCTTTCTGTTAAGTCACACCCAATAAGAAACAGAGGCCGGAAAAGTTACAAAGTCGTACGATCCCGCAGGTCCCCGGTACATAGCCCCCTCCTCGATCTGAGTACGCTCGGGTACACAGTCTAGTACCATTGAATATCAGGATATTAAGCCTAGATTTAGGACGATTATTTGCATCGTATCTGACATAGGGAACTCAACACATGGGTTGGGTCCGTCTAGGACAGGTGACCCGGATATCAAAAGATCGAGCATGATTATATGTTACATTTATTTGTCCTGGACTATTACCCTGACCAGCTAAAATACCTGAAAACAAAAAATAGAGAAAAATAGCAATTTTTAAAATAGAAATACTTAATTATTGACAAAATGCTGTCAAAAATTGAAAAAAAAAATATGAAAAGAGTCATGATAATTTTGTCAAAATAGTTGGTCTTAAAACAATTTGACCGAACTATGTTGGTTTGATTCTCACCACTAGGCAAGATACGTAGGTAACCTGTGATGGATCCAACAACCCCTTTATAAAAATAACAAAAAAAATGTCAAGTTTTTAGTTTTCAATAAATCAAAGTGATGCCGTTTTTGAAAATATCCAAATGTTCCAAAAGGACGCCGGAAGGTTGTTTGTGCAAAAATGGCTGCTTGTGAAGTTATTTCCCTTAAATAATAATAGCCTTGAAATCTTCAAACGAAGTATTGAAAGGTTGATTCTTTTGAAGAAAAATGATGAAAATCTTCTTTGAAAAAATATTTTATTTTATTGAGTCAAATAATATGAGTTTAAATCGCCTTTAATAAATGTGCAGGATGAGCACAATGCAAAATGAACCCTTTTCACTAATGAATAAGATCCGTTTGGAGTTACAATTATGGTGGAATGAATAGGGTCAAGATGGACAGGATTCGGTCAAGAAATATCTGAAAGATCTTACTGGGCCGGTTGACATAGTACCTCGAGGCGACATTATTCGAGCTTTAGTTGCCTGTTGGGATCCCGCACATAACGTGCTCCACTTCTCCGACTTAGATCTCACTCCGACATTAGAGGAAATTGCTAACTACATCGGAAAGGGTGAGGTTTCCTTAAAAGACAAGTATCCGGTTGCTCCAAGAGCCATCACTATGCATAGATTTCTCGACTCCTTGAAAATAGCCAGAAATGTTCACAATGAAGATTTGGTCCACGGGTTTTGCACCATGAACTTTACATACCGCGGATATGGCCACGATGGAGGATTCAATGATCCAAATGAACAAACTCTGCAGCAAAGCGAACCGGGCTAAATGGGAGGAACACATGCATTTTGCCTTTATGGTAGCCTTTCCGGGGTTAATAATATTTCTAAGGAAAGATGGGTACATTGACATTAGAGTTGCCGGGATTGCCAGTACTCTCCTTACATAGGA
Organism: Nicotiana noctiflora; assembly: GCA_032618575.1. Taxonomy (NCBI): domain Eukaryota; kingdom Viridiplantae; phylum Streptophyta; class Magnoliopsida; order Solanales; family Solanaceae; genus Nicotiana; species Nicotiana noctiflora. The sequence goes on from JASVEL010012350.1 coordinate 42,098, forward strand.
CAACAATACTTTGGCACCAATGATAGTGGCCGATATCTTCCGTGCTCTCACAGCCTGCAAAGCGGGGGAAGATTTCTTCGAGGGGTGTAATCTACTACTTCAGATGTGGATGATAGAGCATTTATGCCACCACCCTCAGTTTTTGAGTTATGGATTGTCTGAAAAACTTGTATCGAAGAATTCTACATAAGGACAAAAGTGGCCAAGTTGCCAGAAGGGTTGAAAGGTTGGATCACATATTTCCGATCACTTACTGCTAGCCGGATAGAATGGGCATATGGATGGTTGCCCATCAATGAAGTCATATATATGCCAGCAGAAAGGTCGTATTACCTGTTAATGGGTCTTAAGAGTATCCAACCTTATGCGCCATACCGAGTACTACGCCAACTGGGAAGATATCAAATTGTGCCGAAAGATGGGGACCTCAGCCTTCAAGCAGTAGAGATCAGTATCGATGGGCGATTCCCGGAAGCAAAAATCCGGCAAATATGGAATGAGTACCAATGTTTGAGAGTGCACACTTGTGTGAGAGATGGGCTAGAGGTGAAGTGTCACCGGGGTATTCCGCATGGTGTCAGCACGTAATTTTTGCCCTAAACAATAAAATTCTAAAATTAAATAAATAATATTTTTTTTTGCAATTACATGTTTGTTTGAAATAAAATGCACTTGTGTGAGTGAACAATTAAGTATGAAAATAGAAAATTAAAAAAAATAGGTTGAGTATAATTGTTACAAATAAAAGATTTTTTAAAACAAATTAACAAAATACATATATATGCCGGAAAATAAGAAAAATAGCAAAAAATGTCAAAAACTATTAGAAAAATTGGAGAAAATAGGAAATTAAAAGAATTTGAGTAATTGAAAAAGAATATAAAAATAGATAAGAAAATACATAAAAAATAATAAAATACATGAAAAAATACAAAAAACATACACATCTGGGCCATTTGACCAGGCCCAGATGCATTGGCCCAATTAAATAAAGGGAACCGATCCATTTTGACTAAGTGACAAAAAATCTCAGCCGTCCATTTATCTAATCCAACGGGTGAGGATTAATCCGAAAATCTAATTAATTCAATAAGGTTTTAATGTTAAATGTGAGCCGTTCATCCATTCGATCCAACGGAAGAGATCAAAGAACCTACTTAAACTAAACGGTGTCGCTTGAAGGAGTGTAATCCTGGCCGTTGATCAACAATGATCCAAAGGCCAGGAATTGATCACGCGTTACAGGTATAAAAAGGTCAGGTCTCTCTCAGAGACCGGCCATTTCTCTTATTCTCAAACCCTAGCTGCCGTGATGCTTCTTCTTCTTCTCCTTCATCCTCGATGGTCATGGAGATTTCCCGCCGTTCACGGCAGTCTCCGGCCACCCCTTTACCTCAAAACCTCCCTCATCTTACTCCCCTACCCAAAACCACCATAGAAAACCTAGAAAAACCTAAAACCCCCAAATCTTGAAAATTCGTTCACCGGATTTCTTCTCCAGTGACCACTATCCTTTGACACCGGTCTCCAGATTAACACCCCAAAACCCCCTTCTCTTGATCTACAACCCCACATAAACCATTTCCTTCGAATCCTTCTCGAACTGTTCGAATATTCAAAAAAGAGTCGCCGGAACCCTAAATCCGGTCGACTCAAACCAAACCCCAAACCAAAGACCCTTTCTTTTACATCTCTGAACCTACTCCTTCTGTTAAAACCAATAAAATCCTTCAAGTTTGAAGTCTGAAATCTGAAAAGAAAAGAAGAAAAGGAAACTAAAAAAAAAGAAAAAAAGAAAAAGAAAAGAAAGAACAAGAAAAGGAAATAAAATGGGGAAGCTCAGGAGACAAATCCTACGAGCTAAGTCCCCGTCGCTCTATTTTTTCTGTCTTTGGTTAATGAACATGTTTTGTGTTATCTTTTGTTATATTTTGAATGTTTGCATTTTAGATTTTATTCGTCTTCTCTTCATTTTATCTTTTTTTTATTCTTGTTATGATCTATTTCTATTAGCTTCTCTTAATATTTTCTAATATCTTTGTTAATAACATGCTTCACTAGTTTATTGTTAGCTGGCTATTACACTTGACTATGTATGCTCGAGCACTTTAGGGTTTTCTGTTAGTCTTTAACATGACAATATTCAGATTATGCCTGTTATGTCAAATCTGATATGTTGTGCTTGAAATCTGAATTATGAAGTTATTTGATTGAAATTCAACAATATTCAAGTTTCCCCTCTGAGTTTTGGTTAAATGGAAAATGATTCTGATTTTGTGGCTACGTGTGCAATTTGATATGAAAAGGTTATATCTGTAATTGTTTCATGTTATTAGACTGCAATTAAGCTTAATATGTTTTTGGCTGATATTGGTTATAGTTGTTTGGACAGTTAATTAATCAGTTTTGAAACATAAAAGTAGTTTAATTAGATTAAAAATGAAAATAACATAAAAGTGGTTAAAATTGAAATAACAATAGAGTGGTCAGTGTTAAAACTGGCTAACTCTATAAAACTCTAAGTCTAAATCCAAGTGGTTAATTCTGAAATTAGTTTAACTCTTAGTAATAAACAATAAAAGCCTAAGATGGCTAGATTTGTAAGTCTTAAACTAGCCTTAAAGAGGCTATTGAATAACAGTGCTTAAATTTGTAAAAGACAAGTCCAAATACTGGACTGGCTAAAATTGAAAGGCTTAATCCTTGATCAATAAACATGCTAGTGAAGCAAACAAACTCTAATATGAAATGAAAAGAAAACCTCTTAAAAGAGGTTAAAATTGAAATGAAATTAAGATTTTAATCTAGCTAAGTCTTAAAGACTAATATAACAAATGGCCAGAAGTTAAATAAGGGTTAAAATTGAATACCAAGTGTCACACCTCCTTTTTGGCGCTACCGCACCCGCGAGGGCAGCGAAGGAGTTTTTCCATTTAAAGGACAATCGAAACGGGATTTATTTAATGAATTCAGAGTCGCCACTTGGGAGATTTATGGTGTCCCAAGTCACCGGTTTAATCCCGAACCGAGGAAATTTATGACTCTGTAATACAGTCTGCGAAACTAGAAACCTGAATAAGGAATTCTGTTAACCCGGGAGAAGGTGTTAGGCACTCCCGATTCCGTGGTTTTAGCACGGTCGCTCAACTGCTCTTTTTGTTTTTATCTGATTTCTTTATATATTTTAATTATGTGCTTTAAATGTTCTGCTTTTCAATTTTTAGAAGAATTGTGACGTCACGAAAACACATTTCGAGTCACACCGCATCCAGTACGCATGTGACTTTAATGCGTTTTAGTTTCGTCGAGAGTATGATTTGGGTCACATAAATGCGCACCCATATTTAGGAAAGTGATTTTATTTACAAATCGTGCCTAAAGATTCTATCGTCTTTGTTAACTTCGGAAAAGACCGTGAAATTTGCTAAACTGTCCCTCCGAGTCTAAAGTTTTATAACAATTAATTTGAGGGCCCCGCAATTGCGTATTTTTTGTTTTGGCGAGGCTCGTCTCATTATTTATTTCAAGGGCGAACCTAAAAGCAACTACGATTCTCTACTTTATTTGTCTTAAAAAGTAATCCTAATTTATTCACTGAGATTATCCATAGTTGTTATAATCGGGTACATGAAATGCACCCCCAATTAAAACTAAATCAAACATGTCGAACCGAGTTTTACTTTTAATTAATATCCGACAACCCGTGACTCCTTATTCTTATGTTTCAAGATCAAATCTCCCATGGCCCTACAATTATACGATTTTTGTTTCGTTAAGACTCATTAATTACTATTCATCCTAAATCAATCATTTAAAACCAAATTATCTAGTGTCCTGCCAGAAGATTTCCTAATAGATCTCAACTAATAACGTTACTACTCTTATGTATCAAACTAATAATCAAAACCAAAAGAATCAGACACATTCATTATATAAAAATATCCGGTACTCATGCTAAAGGACGATAAACATGTAATATTACCAAAAATTAAAAGGTAAAGAGGAGACCTCGATGAATTTTTGCACTAGAATTGATCCAAAGGCAAGGATACGCAAATAGGGACAGCAGCGAGCACAACGAACCAAGAATTGGAACCTCGACGAACATCTTAACTAGAAACGGAACTACTCCCCCGACCTCTAGCTCGCCGGAACTGTTTTGCAACTGTCGTTGCTACCCTTTTACGCTACTGCTTTAGTCGTAGTGGGCTGGTGGTCGACTGGTCAGTGATGGAGATGGAGCAGCTGGACAACGCTACTGCTGGATGTCGCTGCAGCTGGAGACGACGCAGACAGTAGCGGATCATCACAGTAGCTGGTTGTTTAGTCTGGGCGAGGTCGACTGTGTGACGGGACGACGAAGTCGTTTGAGTGAGACGAAGAACAAGAAGGCGCAGCAACTGGTTCTTCTCTCTTTCACTACTGCTACTGTGTTTTACATGCTGGAAATCGCAGATCTAGGGGAGCTTTGTTGGTGTTTTGTTGCATTTAGTGGTTGTATGTTAGAGGAAGAAATGGCTCTACTTCTTTTGTCTTTTGCTTCCTCACGAAGAAGGTGACTGAACGGCACTCTTCAGCTGAACCCCCATGAAGTCATCCCGGGAGCTTTGTTTTTATGGAGGACAGATAATGAATATGATGGGGTTCATAATGGAGATGAGGTATGAGGGTTATCAGTGTAGAGACAAAGTGTGGGGGACAAGGAGTGGGAAACAGACACCTCCTCCTTTGATTCGTTTTCTTTTTTCATTTTTCAAAAAGTAGTCTTATTTTTTGATTAAAAAAAATGTTAGTCCCATTTCCTGTTGTCCCCCTCTTTTCTTTCTTTAACGTTTTTCTTTCCCTTTCCATATATCAAGTGTATTGTTTTGTCTTTTTTTTTTCTTTGTCTTTTTCTCTTTTTATTTTTTTTTACTTGTTGTCCCATCCCCCATTATGTATCGTCCCTATAGTGTGTGTCATGTATGTTGTATGGGTTGTTTTATCCGTGTTCCCCATGTGATAGACTCGGATTATTATGGGCTAGGTCCAAAAATTATAAAATCGGGTAGTTTGAACCCGAATATTATTCTTTGCCCGGAACCGAGAATGAGAACATTGTGTTATTAATTAATCCTACGTAAGCAAAATAACTATAAGACTCATAATTAAAACAAAACTATTTATATATATATATATTTTTGTCACGACCCCAAATCCGGTCATGATGGCGCCCAGCACACTGCTAGGCCAGCCTGACCAATTAACAGCAATCACGGAGCCATAAGCTCACTTTATCCAATTTAAGCATACGGAAATAATTCAACAGTGATAGATACATATTAAAAACAGGGAACCAAGTCCCAACACGTGCCAACTCCCATAGACCGAAGGGTCAAGAGTCATGAGCCTCTATGGAATATACATGTGTAGATAGTGAATATAACTCTGCACAAGTGTGGGATGATCTGAACAAAATATAGACAAACTGGAGAATCAAGTCCTGCGAACGCTGGCAGCTACCTCGACTGTCCAAAAGCACTCCCGAGCTGCAATGGAATCAGCTCTGCTGTAATGTACCTGGATATGCACACAAGGTGCAGGGAGTCGGGTGTGAGTACTTCCAACTCAGCGGAAATAAAAGTAAATAATGCTGAAGGGAAGAAAACCACGCAAGGCACTATCCCTTGCTACACAATACATAACTATCATAAAACTTCAAAACACTATCATTTTATTCCTTTTCAGCATACGTGAGTAGATTATTTAGAAATCTCAATTTTTAGCTACTTTCTTTCATTATAACATACCAATACCTGGGAGAATCTCAACCAGTGCAAGTCAGCACTCAAATCAGCCTCTCGGGCTCAGCACTTCTTAACAAGTTATACCAGGAGATGTGGTCGATAAAGCAACAAATGCACATGTGCCAGTAAAGTATGAGTGCTGAATGTTATGCCACGTAGTACACGTAAACCAATGTATGTATGCCATACAATGCATATGACTGCTATGGCGTGTAGCCCGATCCTTTTGCGTACCCGTGCTCACTGGGGGTGTCCAGACTTCGGAGGGGCTCTTACAGCCCAAGCACAATATCAGTATCACACCTACTGCGGCGCGCAGCCCGATCCATATACCATTACGGCGTGTAGTCTGATCCATGCATGTGTATGCATATGCTCACATGAATGTCATGCCCTAACATATGGCCCTCGGCCCCAATCAGTCTAACAAATAATCAAGAAAGCCCTACGGCAACAATATCATATTAGCTCACAACAAAAAATATTATTAAGACCTTGTTCAAGTTTTTCATAACCTTATAAAAATGTTGAATAGCAATAATTCCATTTTAAACCTTAAATTTAGAATAAAATATGCTCAGTGTTATCAAAACAGTGATACCAATCCTCGAAGGATTCAAATAATTGGCACGAAGCCCAAACGTGATAATTAGTCCAATTCATTTTAACAATTAGGTGTTATTATTTATTACGCGGAACGGACCAAGTCACGATCCCAATTGGTGCTCTACCCCACGCCCGTTATTTGGCATGCAAGTCACCTCAACACAGCACTAAGATGTGCAAGTCCGGGGTTTACTAACCCTCAGGACATCATTTACAAGAATTACCCACCTCGAACCGATGAAAGCTCATGCCCGCGACGCCTTAGCTCCTCGAACCGGCATCCACGCACGTCAAAACTAGCACAAATCAGCACAAATATATCAAAATAGGCTAATGGAACATCACCCAATCGAAAGAACTCGAAAAATATCAAAAATCACGAAATTTGCAAAACCCGAGCCCCGGCCCACATCTCGAAAAATTTCGAAACTCATATTTCCAGAACCCTCGTCTCGCCACGAGTCCATACATATAAAATTTACCAAAATCGAAGTTCGATTGGCCTTTCAAAACCCAAATTTTCGTTTTCAATATCTAGGCCACAATCCTTCACAATTTCTACCAAAATTCATGAAGATTGATGTTAATTCTACCATAAAATGATGTTTTTGAATCAAGAAACTTACCTCCGATGAATACCCGATGATTTCCTAGCATTTTCCCATGATTTCTTCTCTCTAGGGCTCAAAAATGGGGGTTTATGAAATGAAACCGTATGTGAAATGTTTCTGGTTTTAATTCACTGCCTGGGACTATTCTCCTACGCGTTCGCGTTCCTTGCCACGCGTTCGCGATGCCCAGCTCCGGATTGACCTTCGCAAACGCGACCTCCCCAACGCGTTCGCGATGCACTAGCTCCCAGCCGTCTGATTTTCCTTCTACGCGTTCGTGATAACCCTCACGCGAACGCGATGCACACCATGACAAACCTACGCGAACGCGACATCCTGAACGCGATCGCGAAGCTCAAGAATCCTGGCCTACGCGAACGCGGCTCCCCTTCTCGCGAACGCGATGCATGATCCGCCTGGCCTTCGCGAACGCAGCCCTTGCCACGCGAACGCGAAGGCTTAAAGGCCTGGGCAGAACCTGCAGTTTTTCTGCAGATTTTTGCCAAGTCCAAATGCCCGGTTAATGGTCCGAAATCATCCCGGGGCCCTCGGGACCCCAACGAAAACTACCAACGTACTCCAAAACATGATACGGACTTGTTCAAATCATAAAAACACCATACTAAACATCAAAATCACCATTTACTCACGAATTCAAGCCTAAGTTTCTTCAAACTTTCAAAACTAACATTCAATCCAAAACCCGATCAAACGACGTCCGAATGACCTGAAAATTTGCAGACATATCCAAAATCACATAACGAAGCTACAGAAATTATCGGAATTCCATTCCGACTTCCAGATCAAAATCTCACCTACCGTTCGGTTTTCGCCAAAATTCAACCTTAGCCAATTCAAGCCTAAAACTACACCGGGCCTCCAAATTCAATTCTGATTGCTCTCCTAAGTCATAAATGATCCCCCGAAACTAGTCGAATCATCATAATCCGATTCCGAGCACTCTAACTCGATAGTCAACTCTAGGTTGACTTTCCATATTCAAACTTCCTTCAAACATGCTATTTGCTTCATTTTCAATTCAATTCACTCCTAACTCACCCGATAGGCTCTAACACCGATATAAAAGCATAAAACATGTAATTGCAACATGACGGGGTGGTAAATTCCCGTAACGACGGGCCGGGTCGTTACATTCTCCCCAACTTAAACAAACGCTCGTCCTCGAGCAGACTCAAAGTGGTACTAGAAGCAACTCAATAGCTGAATTACCTTACCCAGCATATATTCGGGCGATCATACGTCACCCTATCTCACATAAGTCCGAAAACACCATATAGTCAAATTTCACAGACCATCTGGACCATAAATCACATTGCACTTTCTGAAATCATATGTCAAATGCAAATCACATGCCTATACTCAGGATACACTCGAATCCACTGCAATAACCCACATTCTCTACTCCGGGTGAGATCATATGATGTATCGACAACCCCATCACTCGAGACAATAGTCTCTAATCACAACAACAGGCCACAATAACCAAATACTAGCTGAAAACCTCTCTCATTAGATAGAGTCTTATTCCAACAACTCCATATCCTGCCGATGGCAGCTGAAGCACGCGATATACCGAACCCATCTCTCAGGTTAACCATTAGTGAATCTATTTCCCTCTTAAAACTGGTACTACAATAGGATTTCGGACCCAATTCTCGGTATTACCTTTCTAACATGCTAAGATCCAATATGCTCGTATTCATTAATAACTCCAACGGTCATTTCGATTATAACACACCGCACCGGTGATAAGACACCTCAACACCGGCCTAAGCCACGACGAGCACAATATAGGCTCCAATAGAAACGTCTGAACACACTCGAATCATGACAGCTCAAATCATGATAACTGTCTCCAACAAAAGAGCTGCAATTTAATTCCTCTGTGACATCACAACATAGAACTGAGATCGCGTCTCGCATTATAGAATTAGAGTACCCGAATCCTCCTCGAGAGGTCATAACATCACGTGGCCTTGCCACGATTCGTGATTCTTTCCCAACGTTAATACTCATGAAGCACCTCAAGACACTAAGCTCAAAACGGTTATCCACGCACGGATCTAGGTCTTGAACCCATGCAATCAACCTTACCCACGGTGAAACAATTAACGTATGCTATCAAATCCTAAAAGGAAACAACCGACGCGCCATTTGCCAAGCGATACTCAAAACGGACTTTTCCTCGGAAGTGGGGAAGTATTGTATACCCAGTAGCATATAACTAACTATATTTTCACAATATTTTATTGCGGCGTGCAACCCGCTCCAATGACATACCCGTGGCAGCGTGCCACCCGATCTAGATACCATACCTGAGGCGGTGTGCCACCCGATCCACGCATAAAGCTCGCAAAGGAAATGCATATCGAGTGGAATTTTCTCATTATAGCAAACATATATATATATAGCCTCAAGCTCGGCCACATGAAACACATCTGACAATGTTTCTCAATACTGGAACTGAATCAATGGTAGATACCTCTACACTGACATCCGCCACTAAGGCCCAACCAACAAAGCAATACCCACCAGCCGTCTGCTGGTCCTGAGGTACAACTATCCCGCTGGAGCATACTCTGATGCACTTTGCTACGCAATTTGTGCCATACCATCATAGTCCATATCACATCAGTCTAGACAACTTGACTTATGTCAACCAGTCTGAAATAAGGTATTATAACCCAAATTCATCATATCAAGCTAAGAGAGAGCCACTAGGGCTTCCGATTTCCAATAATCACAAAACGGTGCCGATACACGCGATATACAACCACTGCATATGCGGATTACGAGAACTTCTAGTCTCCAACACATATGTAACACATGAATCGCTATACCTGGTTCCACACTCCACCGTACAAATACATAACGCACATCAAGCATCCATTCATACTATGACAGCCATTCAGAAATTTCACTATGCCATTAACGACTCAGTCATTATAGTCGATCCAACAAGAGAATACCACCATACCACTGGATATCATCAGTTTACATTACCTTGTCCTTTTTGGATCATATTCCCTGCCAAGTTAATAGAATAGCAGTACCATTTTCTTAAATTATCAGAAAGATCGATTCTTAAATTCACCTGCAGCTGTCCGCGCTGCTCAATAATTTTATTGACTTCCCATATATTATGCACTGATCTCAAAATCTAGAATATACCATTATCACCTTTCCATAACACATCGTGTATGCCATAACCCACTAAGACAACATGGAAATTCATATCCCTTTCCTCCGCCTCAACATCGGCGCACTCCACTAGTCAAGGACTTTCGTGATCCCATATAGAAGAAAACTCATTACACATTCCACGCTTCGCATACCGATAGGAGTATACTCATTTTCAAACCATGATAAAACACATCACAAACTATTTCTTCCCATTCGTTGCATAAGTTTAACTGCCAGGACTGAGTCCTTATACCCATATCGGGTTACACGACTGCCAGCACTCAAAAGCTTTATTGCACAATATCTGCAAGACTCATTACTTCAACCACATACTAGGAATTAGTCGTATTCTTTATCATACCGCTTCGGTTTATTAACAAGTTGTTCCATTTACCCAGTTTCCTTTCTGATTCATCTTTGATTTAATATTAGCCATTACTGTAGCACCATAACACATCAACTCATTCCACACGAGACTCGTACATAAGACCACACGGTCTAAGACATATAGGCCACTGAATACTCTCTCAATATTTCCCAGAAGGATCACATCCTACAATACTTTATTTTGAAGAACCTCTTGCGATTTGAATTCGTTATCATTACCTTCCAATACGGATTACATAGAACCCCATCATTCACATAATATAACACAAGTACCGATCTCTTCTAACGAAACCACCATCTTTAGCCACATGCACAATCTTAAGACACCTGACTGATACAAGTAAAATCTTGAACACCGTAAACAATTCTCGGGCGTCAGTCATCCTTATTCAGCTGTAATTCAACTGTCTTATTGAACAGAACCACTCGTGCCTTATTAGAACTCTGACAATGCAGATCATGATTACATACGGATACAATTAGCTATCTTTCTTTTCTATACACCGAACATTCTTTACCAACATAAGTTCACAACATCCTAGTATTTCTTCATATCTACGAAGCACCATAACCTTTATCAAAATTTCCCAACATACCTAGAGACAGAGCCAACACAACACACGACAGTGCAATCAGTTAATCAATAACAACCTCCCCAACTTAGCTCGGAGTCATACATCAAGGCACTTTTAGCTACTCATAGCATTCTTACTCAAATGATGTCACAAAGTTCTAGTTAGATTAAACTCAAGTCATTTACAAGCTTCGGCGGAGATTCGAATCAGCAAAAATATTAACTCTTTTGCAATTCTTGCATTCATTCACACACAACAATAACGCCCTCTATTTAGGTGACAGAAATCTTTCTAAGTCCCAAATTTTCCAAACATTTCGGCAGAGTTTCCTTTGTAAATTGGCCTATCCACCTGCCAGAGAATCACCAAACCATTCCAACAATACATCCACAACTCAACAAGATATCACAATGTATTTCAATAACATTAAATCTCAATACTATACAAATCATATTATCATAATTTATACTTGAACCTGCGCTGTACCTGCTCGAATCATAACACATATCAAAATCACTTTAGTCTTCCTGAGTTTAAACTCGTTCCACTACGCATAAGGCACTTTACCTTCCAATTACGAGATATGAAAATTATTTCTCACGCCCATAGCTAGGGCTACATATCAAATCACAATAAGAACGGAATACCTTACAGCTCTCCCATTATCAAACTGCCATTTGCACAATAAGGATCAGTACCGATCATATGAACTTCAAAATACCGACTCGCAAAATTAATACCTTGGTGCTCAAGCCATAGACAAGGATCCGGCCTCAAGTCCTCCCGACTGGCCCAACATGAACTCATGGAGATCATATCTCGCCCCTCGATCGGGGAATTGCAAGCCATAAGTCAATTATATTACTGAGCGCTCGACGCGTACACATACGTGCGGAAGGAATTTCAAAATTATATCTCAAGCTGAATCAAGTGCGCACGATAAGAATTCCAAGAAATGTGAAGTGTTTCCTAAAGGTTCGCAGCCTCCCGAGGATAAGTACAGGCGTCCCCGTACCGATCCACAAGACTCTACTAATCGGCTCAAGACTCATGAGGCCTAGTAAACCTAGGCTCTGATACCAACTTGTCACGACCCCAAATCCGGTCATGATGGTGCCCAGCACACTACTAGGCCAGCCTGACCAATTAACAGCAATCACGGAGCCATAAGCTCACTTTATCGAATTTAAGCATACGGAAATAATTCAACAGTGATAGATACATATTAAAAACAGGGAACCAAGTCCCAACACGTGCCAACTCCCATAGACCGAAGGGTCAAGAGTCATGAGCCTCTACGGAATATACAAGTGTAAATAGTGAATATCAAGTGCAGAAATAAATATCAATATGAATAAAAGTGAGCTGGAAAGTCAGGTCGTGCGGACGCTAGCAGCTACCTCGACTGTCCAAATGAACTCCCAAACAGCTATAGAATCAGCTTTGCTGTGATGTACCTGGATTTGCACATAAGCTGCAGGGAGTCGGGTGCGAGTACTTCCAACTCAGCGGTAATAAAAGTAAATAATGTTGAAGGAAAGAAAACCACGCAAGGCACTATCTCATGCTACATAATACATAACTATCTTTTTATTCCTTTCAAAACACTATCATTTTATTCCTTTTCAGCATATGTGAGTAGATTATTTAGAAATCTCAATTTTTAGATACTTTCTTTCATTATAACATACCAATACCTGGGAGAATCTCAAGAAGTGCAAGTCAGCACTCAAATCAGCCTCTCGGGCTCAGCACCCCTTAACAAGTTATACCAGGAGATCTGGTCAATAAAGTAACAAATGCACATGTGCCAGTAAAGTATGAGTGCTAAAATGTTATGCCACGTAGTACACGTAAACCAATGTATGTATGCCATGCAATGCATATGACTGCTACGGCGTGTAGCCCGATCCTTTTGGGTACCCGTGCTCACCGGGGGTGTCCAGACTCCGGAAGGGCTCCTACAGCCCAAGCACAATACCAATATCACACCTGCTGCGGCGCGCAGCCCGATCCATATACCACTGCGGCGTGCAGTTCGATCCATGCATGTGTATGCATATACTCACATGAATGTCATGCCCTAACATATGGCCCTCGGCCCCAATCAGTCTAACAAATAATCAAGAAAGCCCTACGGCAACAATATCATATTAGCTCACAGCGAAAAATATTATTAAGACCTTGTTCAAGTTTTTCATAACCTTATAAAAAAATGCTGAATAGCAATAATTCCATTTTAAACCTTAAATTTAGAATAAAATATGCTCAGTGTTATCAAAACAGTAATACCAATCCTTGAAGGATTCAAATAATTGGCACGACGCCCAAACGTGATAATTAGTCCAATTCATTTTAACAATTAGGTGTTATTATTTATTACGCGGGACGGACCAAGTCACGATCCCCAATGGTGCTCTACCCCACGCCCGTTATTCGGCATGCAAGTCACCTCAACACAACACTAAGATGTGCAAGTCCGGGGTTTACTAACCCTCAGGACATCATTTACAAGAATTACCCACCTCAAACCGACGAAAGCTCATGCCCGCGATGCCTTAGCTCCTCGAACCGGCATCCACGCACGTCAAAACAGCACAAATCAGCACAAATATATCAAAATAGGCTAATGGAACATCACCCAATCGAAAGAACTCGAAAAATATCAAAAATCACGAAATTTGCAAAACCCGAGCCCCGGGCCCACATCTTGAAAAATTTCGAAACTCATATTTCCAGAACCCTCGTCTCGCCACGAGTCCATACATATAAAATTTACCAAAATCGGAGTTCGATTGGCCTTTCAAAACCCAAATTTTCGTTGTCAATATCTAGGCCACAATCCTTCACAATTTCTACCCAAATTCATGAAGATTGATGTTAATTCTACCATAAAATGATGTTTTTGAATCAAGAAACTTACCTCCGATGAATAACCGATGATTTCCCAGCATTTTCCCGTGATTTCTTTTCTCTAGGGCTCAAAAATGGGGGTTTATGAAATGAAACCCGTATGTGAAATGTTTCTGGTTTTAATTTACTGCCTGGGACTTTTCTCCTACGCGTTCGCGTTCCTTGCCACGCGTTCGCGATGCCCAGCTCCGGATTGACCTTCGCGAACGCGACCTCCCCAACGCGTTCGCGATGCACTAGCTCCCAGCCGTCTGATTTTCCTTCTACGCGTTCGCGATAACCCTCACGCGAACACGATGCACACCCTGACAAACCTACGCGAACGCGACATCCTGAACGCGATCGCGAAGCTCAAGAATCCTGGCCTACGCGAACACGGCTCCCCTTCTCGCGAACGCGATGCATGATCCGCCTGGCCTTCGCGAACGCGGCCCATGCCACGCGAACGCGAAGGCTTAGATGCCTGGGCAGAACCTGCAGTTTTTCCGCAGATTTTTGCCAAGTCCAAAAGCCCGGTTGATGGTCCGAAATCATCCCGAGGCCCCCAGGACCCCAACGAAAACCACCAACGTACTCCAAAACATGATACGGACTTGTTCAAATCATAAAAACACCATACTAAACATCAAAATCACCATTTACTCACGAATTCAAGCCTAAGTTTCTTCAAACTTTCAAAACTAACATTCAATCGAAAACCCGATCAAACGACGTCCGAATGTCCTAAAAATTTGCAGACATATCCAAAATCACATAACGAAGCTATAAAAATTGTCGGAATTCCATTCCGACTCCCGGATCAAAATCTCACCTACCGTTCGGTTTTCGCCAAAATTCAACATTAGCCAATTCAAGCCTAAAACTACACCGGGCCTCCAAATTCAATTCCGATTGCTCTCGTACGTCATAAATGATCCCCCGAAACTAGTCGAATCATCAGAATCTGATTCCGAGCACTCTAACTCGATAGTCAACTCTAGGTTGACTCTCCATATTCAAACTTCCTTCAAACATGCTATTTGCTTCATTTTCAATTCAATTCACTCCTAACTCACCCGATAGGCTCTAACGCTGATATAAAAGCATAAAACATATAATTGCAACATGACGGGGTGGTAAATTCCTGTAACGACGGGTCGGGTCGTTACAATTGTTTTTTAAAGTAACCCCAAAATGTTAATGAAACTATTTATTTATTTATTTCATAATTTTCATTTTTATATAAAAATAAAAATATAAAGTACTATTTTTTGTATTGTTTCAGTTTAAAATGACTTCAAAACATTAATAAAACTATATTTTTGTTATTTTTCATTTTAAGGTAAAAATAAAATGAAAGAGTCAAAATTAGCTAAGATAACTATATTAGGCCTAAACTAAATATTTTACGCTAAAAATATAAAAAATCTCGGGTAGGGGCAAAATCACGCATCTACAGCTGCCCCTCTTTGACTGAAAACACAAAGAGTTTTCAGGCAAAGAACGACTAGACAAGTGTTTTGACCCGACCCTTATTCAGAGAGACTAAATTAAAAGAAGAGGATGTGACCGAGCCCTTGTATCTGAGCTGCCTACATATCCTTGGCTATAAAGGAATTAGGCCACGTGTAGTTTAGAAGTCCGAAATGGAGAGCCAGTCGAGGTGTTGTTCCTCGAGGTTTCGTTCCGTCGAAGTTCCGGTCTGTGGTCCTGCTATTACATTAAAAATAAAAACATGAGAAAGACTAACTAAGCCTATCAACTACTAGTTACAAGATTCCTATCTATAAGTCTTCTGAAGCTTGATCTTGAGTATTGGTTGGTGCTTCATGCGGACTCTAAATTTGAACCTTGATACTTGCTAGTTGCAGGTGCTGCTTTTCGGATCAAGACCAGGTATGCAGTGCTTGTGACCTCGGCCATGTCTTGAACACACCACATCTTTCATCAACTTCTGCACTTGGATTAACTCCTTGCCTTTTTTTTTCATTGTGACTAACTTCTGTTGATCATCTCAGACTGTTGACTCGCATTCTGGTCGCAAGCTTCTTTTGTTGCTAACTTGCATTGCACTCCGAAGTGAATTCCCTTACTTGTGATCTTCGAGCTATTCTCCTTCGAAGTCTGAATCTATCTTTTCTGATCCTTGTTGCCTTCCTTCTGATTCATGCTGGGGATTCCCGTTACACTCTATCACTTTTCGATTGTTCGCTATCCTTATCAAATCTTGGAAACTGAGACGCCGTTCTGCTTTTCTGGCGGGCTTCTGACTTTACAACAAACTCTAATCATAAATCGCCATTCCATTCTTCAGGCGGGCACCTGACTTTAACAACAAACTTCGAAAATAAATTTTCACTCCATTCGTCAAGTGGGCACCTTAGGAGAAAGATTCATCAGACTAAGATTTTGACGCTAGGAGATAATTCCTCAGACTAGGTCTAAATTGTTTGTGATCTCAGGAGAAAGATTCATCAAACTGAGATATTGATGTCTTAGGAGAAAGATTCATCAAACTAAGACTTTGACGCTAGGAGATAATTCCTCAAACTAGGTCTAAATTGTTGTGATCTCAGGAGAAAGATTCATCAGACTGAGATTTTGATATCTTAGGAGAAAGATTCATCAGACTAAGATTTTGACGCTAGGAGATAATTCCTCAGACTAGGTCTAAATTGTTGTGATCTCAGGAGAAAGATTCATCAGACTGAGATTTTGATATCTTAGGAGAAAGATTCATCAGACTAAGATTTTGATATCTTAGGAGAAATATTCATCAGACAGATTTTGACGCTAGGAGATAATTCCTCATACTAGGTCTAAATTGATGCCTTACTTGAAATCTTCCAATTGTTGTTTCCTTCTTCTTGTCACTTTCATCTAAAACCTCTAATTGTTGTTTTTCACTTCCTATTAAATTATCTTTAATTATAACTTCAAAAACTAAATTGCCACTCCATTCTTCAGGCGGGCTCCCTGACTTCAACTACAACTCAAAACTAAATCGCCACTCCATTCTTCAGGCGGGCTTCCTGACTTCAACTACTACTTCAAAATGAATCGCCACTCCATTCTTCAGGCGGGTTCCCTGACTTCAACTACCACTTCAAAATAAAGCCCCACTCCATTCTTCAGGCGAGCTCCCTGACTTCAACTACAACTCAAGACTAAATCGCCACTCCATTCTCCAGGGCGGGCTCCCCGACTTCAACTATAACTTTAAAACTAAATCGCCACTCCATTCTTCAGGCGGGTTCCCTGACTTCAACTATAACTTTGAAAATAAATCGCCACTCCATTCTTCAGGCGGGCTCCCTGACTTCAACTAACTTCAAAATAAATCGCCACTCCATTCTTCAGGCGGGCTCCCTGACTTCAACCACAACTTCAAAACTAAATCGCCACTCTATTCTTCAGGCGGGCTCCCTGACTTCAACATCAACTCACTAACTCCATCCCATCCTTTCTTCCGAATTACCTTGTTTCGGAATTGCTTTCCTCCTAGGTCGTGTTATTTTTCCCTTGACTGCTGGGGATATCTTTGGAATTGTTTACTTACCTGCTGGGGATGATGCTGCTGGGAAAATCTTCTCTATTTCCTCCTTTTCTACTTCCTTCAAAACCTTTTATTCTCTCCCGGGATCGCGGGGGATTGAAATGTCATTAGTTGAGGATTGTCCTGTCGGGGGACCCCTTTTCCTTTTTCCTCTTTCCAAACCTCCTTCGGGACTCGCGCTTTGCTCCCATGAAAAACTTGTAGGATATAATGTTGCCGGGAAAATCTCGAAATCAGTGTTTCATTTTTCCAAGAACTGCTGGGGATGATACCGGCCTCTTGCCTTTCTGAACGCAAGCTTCCTCGTTTTGTCCTGTCTGCTGGGGGTATAATTTCCTCTATCACAGCTTGCAGTTTTCTTTCTTTCAAAGCTGCTGGGGATAATCAGGTTCAAAGATCATTTCCTCGCGTTATCTGGCTTCTTTCCCCATTCGAGTATTTGGTTTCGAGAAAATTTTCGCAACGGGAGAAAATTTTCTGGCCTAGTTTGAGAATCTTCTTCGTGGCATGCTTTTCTGCCAACAACCCTTCTTTTTCCTGTTTCAAATCAAAGAAAAATTGGTTAATTTTAAAATGTGGTGGCTGGTTGTGGTGCTCCTGCTGGGGATGTTCTCCTCCTCTTTCCCTGCTCTGCGTTTCATTATCAGAACTTGCTAGGGATGTTATTATTTGATGATATTCATGCTGGGGATAGTTTTCTCCTTTCTTGCTTCCCCGCCTTCCTTGACGACTCTTTATTCGCGAACCTTTTCACGTGGTTCTCCACTGACCACCCGAATTCCTATGATAGTGACCCTTCATGAAGACCTTGCATGTTTTACTGGTGAACCATTTTCTTTGTTCACCCTTGTCACTGAAAATACCTTTCTGCTGGGGATATCTTTCCTTTTGCGGCATATCTAAGGACTGGGCATTTCCCGACCTTTGAGTCTCATTATCCTTCCTTGAGGTCATTAACCTTCCTTGACATATCCTTATTGACACTAATCCCTCCCTTTGTCATTTTCCTATTGCTGGGGAATATCCCTCTGGACACTGGCCTTGCGCTTGATCCTTCATGACTTATTCCACTTGGGTGTACCAATCAAAATCCCGTCTTGCGTAATTGGAAAGCCGATGGAAAATTTTGCAGTCATTTCTTGCAAACAGACTCTATTGGGGAATTTTCGATAAAAAGGATAAAGATAAAAGGAAACAAAATAAAAGACAAAAAGGAAGATGACTCTCTAAAAAGAAAAATTATAAAGTAAACCTATCAAACGTGGATACCAACTCTAATGGACATGACATGCACATATAGCCTATCTTCCGTCGTTAAACCGCCTTTTGTAATCTTCGCCTAGGGCTTTCCCATCTGATTTCCAATCTTCGTTCGACTTGTAGTGCCCGAGGGGTTTTCACTATCAAGCCTCTCTCATTTCGGTTTTTCTCTCAGCTTTCATCGCCTTATGGTGCCTGTGAAGTTTTTCACCGCTAAGACTCTCTCATTCGTACTTCTCTTCAGCTGGGGATTGGGAGTGTTACCGCTAAGATTCTCTCATATTTATTCTGCTGCAGATCAGAGTCTTTTCTGATGGGAATCAGAGTGTTATGTTCTGATAAGACTTCTCTCATTTGCCTGACTTGGCCTCTTTCGAAGATTGGTCAAAAGGTCTTTCTTTGGACCGTAATGTGGGTTTTGATAGGGCTAACATGAGATGGTATTAAAGGCTCAAAACAGAACAACGTGGGTTCAAAATTACAACCTTCGGAATCAACATTTTCCTTTATAAGCACGACTTTTTGTTGCCCCAATTTTTGCTTGGGGATTTTTTATTTTTATTTACACTATGACCGAGCTGTGAAGCGCCTACGTATCCTCTTTAAGGAATCAGGTCAAACGTAGTTCCCAATTCCTCTTTTTCAAGTTTCTTTTTTTTCACACATTTTTCTTTTTCTTTTCTTTATCTCTTTTTGTTGTTTTCTTTTTCTTTACTTTTTTCTTTATCCCTTTCTTCTCTTGCCTTTCAAACTTGTGTTTCTAGTCTTTGCAACTAATTCCGAAGGAGGGGTATGAAAGAATTTTAAAATAAGGCTCAAAGGGTTGACGATGGTTAAAGTATTTGGATAGCAGAACAAAATGCCTTCGTCATTCCAATCTTCAAAACATGCCAAGTGTAAACAACACAATTAATATTCGTCATATCTTTAAAGCACTGTTGGGCAACACTCTCATTTTCATTATTATGAACGACCCCATGTCAATTTTGGCCAGCTTGCCTTTAACGGTTTTCTTTTACTTGCCCCAGTTTCTCATGACTCGGGTTTCGAATAATCTCAAACCGTTCTTATTTCATTTAAATATCTCGATCACCTCCCAATGGTTTTGTGATTAACTTTTAAGATCAGACCAGAACTATGCGCGCACGTCATGTCACTAGAGCTAGCAGAAAAAGCACTATAGGAAGGAGAGGACTAAATAACAGAAAATGTCTAGAAATAATGTAAAATAGGTCATTGCATTAACCGATAAAATAACGACTCAAACAACCAAAAAACAAAACTGGGGTTACAACCCTTAGAACGAACCTAGACCCCTTTAGATGAGACACTATGATCAAAAGAAAAATACAAGGATAAAAGGTTTGAGCCACAAAACAACATTCGGATTACCATTCTGAAATAACTCGGACAAATAGAAATGACAACAAAATAAGCCACCACAAATGACTCTCCAATTGATAAGCCTGACATTTAGCCACGAATTTGATTATCAGAACCACTATGGCCTTCTCTCATTTCAGTCGGCAAATTCCCGAGTGGACTCTCATATTCCGTGTCACCAGGCATCACCGCCAGAAAGTGTGTATCATCAGGTGCAGGTAACGGATTCAGCGCGATATTCTGGGTGTCACTGTTATGAATCACAATCAATCTTTCTTGGATCATCCTTTCTATTTCCCTTTTCAAATCCCGACAACTTTCCATGTTGTGCCCCCGGGCATGGGAATGGTATTCACACCTTTTAGATGGGTCAAAGCTCCTTGCACGTGGGTCCACATGATTTGGAAGGATGGGTGCAATCATGTCCTGTTGCTTTAACTTCTCAAATAAGCTTGCATAGGAAACTCCTATTGGTGTGAAATTATCCTTCTACTTCGGTTCCCTTCTATACCCTTGGTTTGGAAGTGGGTTATAAGGTATTTGGAAATTTTGCAGAGGCTGGTAGAGATTTTGTGATGCCCGTGCTCACTTTCTTGGATGATTTGATGGCTGAATAACATACTGGGGTGGATCAAATGAGTATGGTGGGTTCGGAGGTGGATAGTAATGCTCAGGGGAGTTATGGAAAACCTGTCGAGACATCGCATACCGTCGAGGTGTTCTTCTGGAACCTTTTCTTGACCCCGATATCATCATGACTTCTTCATCCCTCTCATTCGTGTCACTAGATTCAAATTGGACAGCCTGAGCTGCAGCCTTGAGAGCCGCTTGACTTATAATTCTGCCTGTCTTAAGACCGTTCTCTACCATTTCTCCCATTTTGATTACATCCAAGAAGGATTGACCAACCGCAGACATCATGTTCTGAAAATAATCCGGCTCTTGAGCCTGAAGGAAGACAGTGATTAACTCATGGTCATCCATGGGTGGCTCAGTACGAGCAGCTTGCTCTCTCCATTTAAGGGCATATTCCCTGAAACTTTCACTTGATTTCTTCTTCAGATTTGAAAGAAAAATGCGGTTTGTGGCAATGTCGATGTTGTATTGGAATTGTTTGACAAAGGCCTGTGCCATGTCGTTCCAGACGTGCTAGCGAGATGCATCTTGATCCCAAAACCATTCAGAGGCTACTCCTGTAAGGCTTTCCCCAAAGTAACCTATTAACAATTCTTCATTTCTTCCCAAACTCCTTAGTTGATTGCAATACCTTTTCAAATGGGCTATGGGGTGTCCATGTCCATCGTACTTTTCAAATTTGGGAATCTTGAAACCAGGTGGCAAGTGGACATCGGGAAACAAGCATAGATCTTTGAAAGCAACACTCTTTTGACCTACCAACCCGTGCGTGTTTTTCAACCGTTGTTCTAAGCTTTTCAATCTTTGGGTTATTTCCTCCTGTACCATCTTTCGGGGATCTTGCGTTGTCCGTTTATCACAAACCAATCACCTTCTACTTAACTTTACAATTCAAGACAAAACATGTTAGAATGGACTCAGCCAGTCCTTATCAAAAAAAAATTTTTTACTTTATATATATATATATATATATATATATATATATATATATATATATATATATATATATATATATATATATATATATATATATATATACAATTGTGGTCGAATCTTATGGAGATTGCCTACGTATATGACCCCGCATAAATCAGACCGAGCGTAGTTCTTGCAAATTAATGCAAGAAAATAAAGAGATGTTTATTTGATTTTTTTTGAAGGAAAATTATAGACACCGACTCCAACTACAAACTTGAAAAACTTTCACATTTTGTACCGGAGATTTCTTCAAGAATAAATATTTTTTGGTGTCAATTATGACTATTTCTACAAAATTGGTCATGTAATGGCTTATTTGGCAAAGCGATTATTTTGCAAAATTTTGTTTAAGAAAAATAAGCTTGAAAATTTCCTCATCCTGGGGCTCATGGGGCATCGTTCGGCATCGCCATAGGCCAACACAAGATTGAGATGTTTTTTTATGTCAATTGTGACAATTTTTAGAAAATTGGCCATGTAATGGCTTATTTAGACAAAGTGGCTCTTTTTGCAAAATTTTATTTAAGAAGATACAAATTCAAAATTTTTATTCTGGGGCCTATGGGGCATCGTTCAGCACCGACACAGGCCAACACAAGATTGAGAAAGTTTAAATGCCAAAAATGTGGCTATCTCAGCAAAATTTCGGCCATGTAATGGCTTATTTGATAAAGTGGTTATTTTTGTAAAGTTGAGTGATGACTCAACCTTGATTTTGAGGCTACGGCCTTTCAACATTTCCACATGGAATATTTCAAGGCTATTATTCAAAAGGAAATGAAAAGATTTCAAAGTGGCCATTTTTGCAAAAACAACCTTCCGGCGTCCTTTCAGAACATTCGGCTATTTTCAAAAACAGCACCACTTTGAATTTATTGACAAAACTAAACGCACATTTTTTGATTTTTTAAAAGGGGTGGCCTTTCAACATTTCCACAAGGGGTATTTCAAGGCTATTAAAAAAGAAAAAGAAAAGATTTCAAAGTGGCCATTTTTGCACAAACAGCCTTCCGGCGTCCTTTCGGAACATTCGGCCATTTTCAAAAACGACATCACCTTGATTTTATTGAAAACTAAAACTTCGACATTTTTTTTTTCAAATAAATGCTTAAAACAATCATGGTGTAGCAGGATGGTATTTTCATTTCAGGTTGCCTGTCATAGACGGACCCAACCCCTGTGTTGAGTCCCCTAAGTCAAATGCAACATGATGCAAATAAGCGTTTCCTACTAGAGATCCGGCATGAAGTTATGTTATTCTAAGCTCAAAACCTCGGTATGTGATGTAGACTGTGTACCCAAGCGGACAACTCGGGCTGAGGAAGGAGCTCCTTTCCGGGAACCAAAAGGCCAGCCGGCTTAGAAACTTTCCGAGCCTCTTTATTATTTCGGGGTATGACACTAACAGAATAGGGAGTCTCAACCAGTGAGCACATCCCCGGGGGTGAGAAAAAGAAGGGACTCGGCACAGTTTGTATATTACAGCTCAGATAATATCAAAGCGCTAAACATAAAGCACATTAAAAAAACATATAATAAAATCAGATATTGACAAAAACAACAATTTAACTGAGCTCGAATTCCGAAACCCCGAGCCGAAGTTCTGGGTTTCTGTCCCCAGCAGAGTCGCCAAAGCTGTCACACCTCCTTTTTGGCGCTACCGCACCCGCGAGGGCAGCGAAGGAGTTTTTCCATTTAAAGGACAATCGAAACGGGATTTATTTAATGAATTAAGAGTCGCCACTTGGGAGATTTATGGTGTCCCAAGTCACCGGTTGAATCCCGAACCGAGAAAATTTATGACTCTGTATTACAGTCTGCGAAACTAGAAACCTGGATAAGGAATTCTGTTAACCCGGGAGAAGGTGTTAGGCACTCCCGGATTCCGTGGTTTTAACACGGTCGCTCAACTGCAATTTTTGTTTTTATCTGATTTCTTTATATATTTTAATTATGTGCTTTAAATGTTCCGCTTTTCAATTTTTAGAAGAATTGCGACGTCACGAAAACACATTTCGAGTCACACCGCAGCCAGTACGCATGTGACTTTAATGCATTTTAGTTTCGTCGAGAGTATGATTTGGGTCACATAAATGCGCACCCATATTTAGGAAAGTGATTTTATTTACAAATCGTGCCTAAAGAGTCTATCGTCTTTGTTAACTTCGGAAAAGACCGTGAAATTTGCTAAACGGTCCCTCCGAGTCTAAATTTTTATAACAATTAATTTGAGGGCCCCGCAATTGCGTATTTTTTGTTTTGGCGAGGCTTGTCTCATTATTTATTTCAAGGGCGAACCTAAAAGCAGCTATGATTCTGTACTTTATTTGTCTTAAAAAGTAATCCTAATTTACTCACTGAGATTATCCAGAGTTGTTATAATCGGGTACATGAAATGCACCCCCAATTAGAACTAAATCAAACATGTCGAACCGAGTTTTACTTTTAATTAATATCTGACAACCCGTGACTCCTTATTCTTATGTTTCAAGATCAAATCTCCCATGGCCCTACAGTTATACGATTTTTGTTTCGTTAAGACTCATTAATTACTATTCATCCTAAATCAATCATTTAAAACCAAATTATCTAGTGTTCTGCCAGAAGATTTCCTAATAGATCTCAACTAATAACGTTACTACTCTTATGTATCAAACTAATAATCAAAACCAAAAGAATCAGACACATTCATTATATAAAAATATCCGGTACTCATGCTAAAGGACGATAAACATGTAATATTACCAAAAATTAAAAGTAAGGTAAAGAGGAGACCTCGATGAATTTTTGCACTAGAATTGATCACAACGAATAGGGATACTCAAATAGGGATAGCACCGAGCACAACGAACCAAGAATTGGAACCTCGACGAACTTCTTAACTAGAAACGGAACTACTCCCCCGACCTCTAGCTCGCCGGAACTGTTTTGCAACTGTCGTTGCTACCCTTTTACGCTACTGCTTTAGTCGTAGTGGGCTGGTGGTCGACTGGTCAGTGATGGAGATGGAGCAGCTGGACAACGCTACTGCTGGACGTCGCTGCAGCTGGAGACGACGCAGACAGTAGCGGATCATCACAGTAGCTTGTTGTTTGGTCTGGGCGAGGTCGACTGTGTGACGGGAAGACGAGGGGTCGTTTGAGTGAGACGAAGAACAAGAAGGTGCAGCAACTGGTTCTTCTCTTTTTCACTACTGCTACTGCGTTTTACATGCTGGAAATCGCAGATCTAGGGGAGCTTTGTTGGCGTTTTGTTGCATTTAGTGGTTGTATGTTAGAGGAAGAAATGGCTCTACTTCTTTTGTCTTTTGCTTCCTCACGGAGAAGGTGACTGAACGGCACTCTTCAGCTGAACCCCCATGAAGTCGTCCCGGGAGCTCTGTTTTTATGGAGGACAGATAATGAATATGATGGGGTTCATAATGGAGATGAGGTATGAGGGTTATTAGTGTAGAGACAAAGCGTGGGGGACAAGGAGTGGGAAACAGACACCTCCTTCTTTGATTCGTTTTCTTTTTTCATTTTTCAAAAAGTAGTCTTATTTTTTTATTAAAAAAAATGTTAGTCCCATTTCCTGTTGTCCCCCTCTTTTCTTTCTTTAACGTTTTTCTTTCCCTTTCCATATATCAAGTGTATTGTTTTGTCTTTTTTTTTCTTTGTCTTTTTCTCTTTTTATTTTTTTTTATTTGTGGTCCCATCCCCCATTATGTATCGTCCCTATAGTGTGTATCATGTGTGTTGTATAGGTTGTTTTATCCGTGTTCCCCATATGGTGGACTCGGATTATTATGGGCTAAGTCCGAAATTTATAAAATCGGGTAGTTTGAACCCGAATATTATTCTTTGCCCAGAACCAAGAATGAGAACACAGTGTTATTAATTAATCCTACGTAAGCAAAATAACTATAAGACTCATAATTAAAACAAAACTATTTTTTATATATATTTTTTTTAAAGTAACCCCAAAATGTTAATGAAACTATTTATTTATTTATTTCATAATTTTCATTTTTATATAAAAATAAAAATATAAAGTACTATTTTTTGTATTTTTTTCAGTTTAAAATGACTTCAAAACATTTATAAAACTATAGTTTTGTTATTTTTCATTTTAAGGTAAAAATAAAGTGAAAGAGTCAAAATTAGCTAAGATAACTATATTAGGCCTAAACTAAATATTTTACGCTAAAAATATAAAAAATCTCGGGTAGGGGCAAAATCACGCATCTACACCAAGACCTGGATAAGGTCGGGTAATTAATGATCAGCAATAAGGGTATAATAGGAAATAAAATGGCATAATTGTAGATTTAATAGAGCCTATAAGGACATTTAAGACATTTAGGCCTAGTATTTCGGCAATATTGCACAAAACAAAGGGTATAATAGACCCAATAAAAAGGCAAATCAGTTAATAACCTTAGCAAGTGAGGGTGTACTAGTAATACACCTCAAATAGAACCTAATAGAACCTTCCAGCACATGCTGGAAGGAAAATTTGAATCTGAAATACGTATTAAAGTTTAACAAATAAAAGAATTAAGGAGAGTAAATTAGAAATAACTTTTTCAAATTCCTCCCCCCCCCTCAAAATTTTACCAATTCTATCCATAAATAGACCTTAATAGAGCCTGATTAAAGGCTGGATTTTTGAATGAATTCAGAGATACACTAAAATATAGATACATAGGGTAATTTTCTAGGTATTGGTCGAGCTTTGCTCTGAATTTCTGTAGAAATTCCTCTGTTATTTGCTGGTTGTTTGGGTTTTCTACTGGTCTTTTGCTGGGTATTGCTTTGCTGGTTCTGGAATTGATACTCGACTGCTGAATTTGATTTTGTTGCTGTGAGTCATTCACCTCCATCGCTGTTGCATTACTGCTATGATCTACCTGCTTATTTCTCATCTTCATCTCCCTTAGACTCATCAATTTTCATTACTGAATGAGGTACACAGCTTGAACCTCGTGTAATTGCAGTTGGAATTGAAGTGGAGGAATAAAACAATTTGAATTCTCTATAGTTTCTATTTTTCAGAGTTTGTCTTTTGTAGTTAGATTATGATTAGTTAATATGTAATTCAATAGGATATTATTGTATAACTGATTCATATGAGACATAAACAAAACTGGAAACAATGTAATAGCATAGTAAGTAATATAGTGTAGTCGATAGTAACCGTAATCGCCTAGTTAATTAAAATAGGTTAACAATTAATCTGATATAATAGTAAACTTGCAACAGGTAGATTAATGGTAAAGTTAGCATGTGGTAATTAGTTCAATTCCGTATTTGCTAGTTCAATCCAAATAGTTCAATAACTGTTAAGAAAGTATAGATAAATTGATAATCAAATATGAAATCACATATCATAGTTAGTCTAATAAGCAATATAATTAGTACAAGGTTCAATGCAATTAGTTAATTCGCTGAAAATCCTGAGTTCAATGCAACTAGTGAATAATTAAATTCAGTAGCTTAAAATAGTTAGTGAAACATAAAAACAAAAGCAAGCTATTAGTTAAACTTCATTCACAGTAGACGTTTAAGGTTTGAAATCAATACTGTAATTCTGTATTTTTATTTCTCTTCATTGAATAAAATAGTTTGAGTTTTATTATCTTCTAAATCTGATCATCTATGTAAACAATGAATTCTGATTTCTATTCCTCTTATCTAATTCTATCTGATCTGGGCCTAATAAGTCGCGAAGACCCAAAATTATGTAAATATGTTACTAAGCTTCTCCTAACCACTTTAAGCGCGTTCCTGGGTTCTAAGACCCAGGTATATGAACTGATACGCTGAAAAGAGTGCAATAGTCCAGGCCCGTGTAATATAAAAATAAGGCCTGGCCTGCATTCTGGAAAAAACACTAAACTAGGAAAAAACCAAAAAATAGAAAATATAGTATGTATATAGGAATGAACTAAAAATAAATAGGGACGAGCCTCGCAATGAAAACAAAACAGTGGGGCCCCCATAAATGAAAAGTTATATAATAGATTCGGAAGGTTGATAGCTAATTTCACAACCTTTCAAAAGATTAAGAAGCTGATAAACGATTTAGGCACGACTTTAAAAATATACTTTCCCTAATATGAGTGTACATTTGATGTGACTCATATCGTAAATCTCAGCGAAGCCGAAACGTGTTAAAGGTCACAGGCGTACTGGTTATGGTGTGACTCTAAATACGTTTTCACGACGTCGCAATTCATAAAATATTCAAGCTGAAACACATACATATTGTTAAAAGGCATGTAATAAATTATCTAAAATCAAGAATGAAAGTTGAGCGACCGTGCTAAAACCACGGAATCTAGGAGTGCCTAACACCTTCTCCCAGGTTAACAGAATTCCTTATCCGGATTTCTCGTTGTGCAGACTGTTAAAAACAAAGTCAATTTCCTCGGGTTCAGGATTAATCGGTGACTTGGGACACCATTATTTTCCCAAGTGGCGACTCTGAAACTGTAAAATAAAATCCCGAACCGATTGTCCTTTATTTGGAAAAACTCCTTCCTTGTTGTTATTATATCCTTTCCGGGGTATTCATAATATCGAGGTATACCTTATTCCTTTACTCGGGGAGATCAAAAAAGGTAGTAAAAAGGGAGGTGTGACAGCTCTGGCGACTCTGCTGGGGATAAGCAACCCAGAACTTCGGTTCAGGGTTTAAGAATTTGAGCTCGTTAGAATTGCCGTTCTCGGCATTATCTGACTTTGTTACATACTTTGACCAATATGCTATGTGCTTTATCGCTTCAATATTATGTGGATTGATTATATAAATTGTACCGAAAACCCTTCTCTTCTTTACCCCCGGGGATGTGCTTACTGGTTGAGACTCCCCTTTCTGTTAAGTTATACCCAAAATAAGATACAGAGGCTAGATAAGTTACAAAGCCGAATGACCCTACGGGTCACCGGTACGTAGCCCCCACCTCGATCCAAGTTGTGCACTCGGGTACACGGTCTAGCACTGTATGAAACCATAAGATATTGAACATAGGTCTAAGACGATTATTTGCATCATTACTGACTTAAGGGACTCAACACAGGGGTTGGGTCCATCTAGGATAGGTGACCCGGTAATTAAAGACCGAGCATATTATATGTTGCATTTTAATTGTCTTGGATCATTATGCGGACCGACAAAATTCCCAATAAAACAACAGAAAAAGAAAAATTCTGAAAAAGAATATTGAGATATTAGCGAAAAGTTGTTGGAAAATTCGAAAAGAAAATCTGAAAATAGGACAAAACATTGTTGATAAAATAATTGGTCAAATAATCTGATCGAACTACGCGGGTTTGATTCTCGCCATTAGGTGGGATACGTAGGCAACCCTTGACGGGTCCAACCACCCTTTTATAAAATGACCAAAAATATTTTAGTTTCAAATAATCGAGGTGATCGCTATTTTTGAAAATAGCCGAATGTTCTGAAAGGACGCCGGAAGGTTGTTTTGGCAAAAATGGCCACCTCGAAATCATGTCTTTTTCTTTTTTAAAATAAAAACCTAAAAAGGTTAATTCTTTCAAGAAAATTGGCTTTGAAAAATATTTTGTTTTGAATAAAATCGCCTTTAATAAATGTGCAGGATGAGCACAGTACAGAATGAACCCTTCACTTTAATGAATAAAATCCCTTTGGAGTTGAGACTATGGTGGAACGATATGGGTCAAGAAGGACAAGGTTGGGTTAAATGCTATTTAAAGGACCTTACGGGATTAATAGACATAATTCCCCGTGGTAATATAATTCGGGCACTCGTCACATGTTGGGATCCCGCACATAATGTTCTACACTTCTCGGACTTCGAGCTCACTCCTACTTTAGAGGAAATTGCTTACTATATCGGAAAAAATGAGGTTCCCCCAAAAGAGAAATACTCGGTGGCTCCGAGGGTGATAATAGTGCACAGATTCCTTGATTCTCTGAAGATTGCTCGGAACGGCCACAACGAAGACTTGGCTAATGGGTTTTGCTCTTTAAATTTCATCTACAGCAGATATGGACATATCGGGGGGTTCAATGATCCTAGGAACAAGCTCTGTAGTAAATCTAACCGAGTCAAGTGGGAAGAGCATAGGTGATTTGCCTTTATAGTGGCGTTCCTTGAGCTAATCATATTCCTAAGAAAAGATGGACACATTGATACAAGGGTCGCTGGGGTGGCCAGCACTCTTCGTGCAAGATAATAGCACACTGGCACCAATGATTATTGCTGATATCTTTCGTGCCCTCATATCCTGTAAAGCGAGGCATGACTTCTTTGAGGGTTGCAATTTGATTCTGCAAATTTGGTTGATAGAACATTTATGTCATCATCCTCCGTTCTCAAGGTATGGGTCGTCTGAGAAGACGTGCCTTGAAGAATTTTATATGATAACAAAAGAAGTTAAGCTGCCAGAGGGAGCAAAAGGTTGGATTTCATACTTGCGATCGTTGATCGCTAGCCAAATTGATTGGGCATACAGATGGTTGCCCCTCGACAAGGCGATTCAATAGAAGGGTCGCATTTCTTGATCATGGGTCTTAAAAGCATTCAGCCTTATGCACCGTACAGGGTACTACGACAACTTGGGAGATATCAAGTTATACCAAAAGATGGGGACCTCAGTTTATAAGCAGTAGAGATTAGTCCAGACGGACAGTTCCCGGAAGCAAAGATCCAACAGATTTGGAATGAATGTGTAACGACCCAACCGGTCGTGTTGAGATACGGCGCGTCATTCAGCAGTTTGAGGCCATGAGCAACTTCATCTCAAGTATATTGACTTGTGTGTATGGTCAGAATTAAAATTCAAGAAGTTTGGAGTCAAATTTAAATGAAAATTCTTATTTCCAAATCTTAAAACTGAAGAAATGAACTAGGATTGGAATTTTGAGTATACGACCTCGGAATTGAGATTTGAAGGTTCCAACAGGTTCATATGATGATTTCGGACTTGGGCGTATGCCTGGATCGGGTTTTGGATAACCCGGGAGCGTTTTGGCGCATATTATGGAAGATAGCATTTTAGAAGAAATTGCATCAATTTGGCTTGAAATGCATTTTAGTGTTATTAATGTCCGTTTGGGATTCCGAGATGGGGAGTAGCTCCGTATGGTTATTCTGGATTTGGGAGCGCGATCGGAAGTGAATTCGGAGGTCCGTGGGTCATTTTGGAGTCGTTTGGCGAAAGATAGAAAACTGAAGGTTTTTTGAGAAAATTTGACCGGAAGTGGAAATTTTTATATCGGACTCAAAATGCAAATCTTATGGTTCGGATAGTTTCGTTAGGTGATTTGGGACTTAGGAGTGTGTCCGAAATATTTTTGTGACGACCGGTGTAGAATTAAGCTTGAATTGGCAAAGTTAGTATTTTGGCGAATTTCGGTTGATAGGTGAGATTTTGATCCGAGGGTCAGAATGGAATTCCGAAAGTTTCTGTAGCCTTGATATATCATTTTGAACATGTGTGCAAAATTTGAAGTCAATCGGATGCGATTTGATAGGTTTCGGCATCGGAAATAGAAGTTGGAAACTTCATAGTTCATAAAGTTTGAATCGGGGTGTAATTCATGGTTTTAGAGTTGTTTGATGTGGTTTGAGGCATCGAGCAAGTCCGTAATGTGCTTTGGGGTTGGTTGGTATGATTGATTGGGGTCCGGGGGCCTCGGGTGTGTTTCGGGTTGTGATCACGCTCTTATTTGATGTTTCAACCTTTGCTTCTTTGAACATAAAGGGGTACCATATTAGGTAAATGATCTCCAAATTCAATTTTGTTTGAACCATTAGATCCGTATCGAAATTACGGAGCCATAGGAAAAAGAATCATCAAATTTGGACATCGTATGAGGAAGTTATGCTTATTTTTGTGTCAGGGAAAAACTGCTGCTTCTGGTATGCTCGCAATTGCGAACATTTCCATCGCAATTGCGATGCCAGTTCGCAATTGCGAACTTTTTGTCGCAAATGCGACCCTTTCCAGCCTCTCTTTGTTCGCAATTGCGAAGAACTTCTTCGTTTTTGCGAGGGTTCGCAATTGCGAACCCTGGATCGCAAATGCGACTTCTGCAGCTTGATTTTAGCTGTGAACCTCGAGTTTTTGCTTCATTTTACCATATTTTGAGCCCTAGGTCCGAGAATGGGCGATTTTGAGAGTGGATTTTCATACAAAATCATTGGGTAAGTTCCTCTAACTAGTTTTCAACTTTTATTTTTTGTTTATACCTTAGATTTAACATCAAAATTCATGAGAATCAAAAGGAGAATTTGGGTTTTAAAGAAAAACCTAGAAATTGAGATTTTTGGATTTTGACCACGATTTTGAGTATGGAATTAAGAGAAATTTATATATTTGAGTTCCTAAGGTCATGGGTAATCTTTATCTTCAAAAAATTTCAGATTCCGAGCTCGTGGGTCCGAGGGCATTTTGGTCATTTTACATAATTTCACGTATTAGCTTAGAATTTATGTGTAGAATAAATTACTTGAATTATTATTTACAATATGCAATTTATTTGGATAGAGTTGAGCCACTCGGAGTCGGATACTCGTGGCAACGGAGTCGTTTCTTAGCGGTTTTGTAACCGGAATTGAGGTAAGTGGCTTGTCTAACCTCGTGTGGGGGAACTTTCACCCCTAGGATATTATGTGATAGTTTAAATGCCTTGTACGCGAGGTGACGGGCGTGTACATGCGCTGGTTGTTGTAACACACACTTTACTTGAATTGTCCGATTAGTGATATTCCTGCTCTTAGCTGATAAAAGCGTTACCATTAACCGGTATTACTTAGAAAAGCATGATTAGCTAGGATTCAACATGTTTAATTGCCTAGTTGATTTACTTGAACTCTTGATAAATTGTTGGCACTAATTTTGATGAAGTTGTAATTTAACATATTATATTCTCTCTGTGTGTTTTCTTTATTTGATGTGTTTGTGGACTGCGGGTTCAATTCCGGAGATCCCAGGGCTGTGGGTTCGATTCCTAGAGACCCGGAGTGATATTGTTTGTGGACTGCGGGTTCAATTCCCGGAGATCCCAAGGCTGTGGGTTCGATTCCCAGAGACCCGGAGTGATATTGTTTGTGGACTGCGGGTTCGATTCCCGGAGATCCCAGGGCTGTGGGTTCGATTCCCAGAGACCCGGAGTGATATTGTTTGTGGACTGTGGGTTCGATTCCCGGAGAACCAGGGCTGTGGGTTCGATTCCCAGAGACCCGGCGTGATATTGGTAGGGACTACGGGTTCGATTCCCGAGATCCCGAGTTATTGGTAGGGACTACGGGTTCGATTCCCGAGATCCTGAGTTATTGGTAGGGACTACGGGTTCGATTCCCGAGATCCTGAGTTATTGGTAGGGACTGCGGGTTCGATTCCCTATGGATTCCTTTATTGGCTATGCTTGTGGACTGCGGGTTCGATTCCCGGAGACCCAGAGGTACTGTCAATGGGACTGTGGGTTCGATTCCCACAGGTCCTGGACCGGTTTTATTGAGTTGACTATTTGTTGTTAGCTTAATTATAGACGATTGCAGTAGTCATTTATTGTTGTTAATTTCGGAAATTATTATCATTTAAACTGCTTATTATTGTTATTATCATTATATTATTGTTTCTCGGTAGGGCCCTGACCTTCCTCGTCACTACTCCATCGAGGTTAGGCTTGGCACTTACTGAGTACCGCCGTGGTGTACTCATGCTACTCTTCTGCACACTTTTGTTGTGCAGATCCAGGTACATCAGGACAGGCTCACACCAGGTGATTCAACAGCGTTTTGGGAGACCTCGAGGTATGATCTGCTACGTCCGCGGATCTGGAGGCCTTCCTTCTATTCTAGTGCTAGTAGACGTTTTTCCTTCATTCCGTTATTAGATACTCCTTTTACATAGAGCTACAATTTTATGATCTCTTTTAGTCTGTGTTACCCGTGGGATTCCGGGTCTTGGTAGTGTTTTAAACAGCGTATTTGACTGGTGTATGTGCCCAGCGGCACGGATTACATTCCTTTCATCTTATTTTCCGCTAATTCTTATTAAATGTTCATAAACCGGTATATTCCGCAACGTGTTAGGCTTACCTAGTCGTGGGGACTGGGTGCCATCACGACATGTTCACGATTGGTGAACTAGGGTCGTGACAAGTTGGTATCGGAGCTCTAGGTTCATAGGAGTCACGGGACACAGACCGGTTACTTAGAGTCTCGCTGATCGATACGGAGACGTCTGTATTTATTTACGAGGGGCTATGTAACTGTTTAGGAAACTCTTCAATTCTTTGAATTCTTTATCGTGCGCCATTTATTCAGTTGGAGCCAATGTCATACGTTCTTTTGCATCCACTCGTGTATTGAAATTGCACACTCGGTATCAAGTATGCGCCGACGGTTCGTGATGCTGCAGAGGGATTTCAAGGGAGTCAAGAATTTACTCAACTATTGTTATAGTGTGTCATCCATATCGATAATGCAAGAAATTGAGAGATCTTCAATTGTGCACATGGGGGTGCACTAGGTTCTGACATTCGGTTGATAAGTACGGTCTTGAGAAGGTTTACTTAACTGCCTAATCGTCACAGTAATGGTAGAATCACAAGGTGGATGTAGATCTAAAGATAGTTAGTGGTAATAAAGACTATATGGTTCATATGAGATATCTATTTAGCGAAGGATTCAGCCAGAGATATTGGGGGAAAGAGTGTAACTATCTTAAGAAGGACATGTACCAAACGAATGTCTTTGGTTGTCTTATGAGGAAGATGTACAAATGATAAAGGCTATTGTCATGGATTAGCAAGATGTATCTTAAGGCTTCGTGCCAAGTGAAAGGATTTCACTATAAACGATCAAATTATGGGTCATGTGTCATATCAGATTTGGCCTGCGATGTATTTAGGTGCTATTCAAAGAGTTCTTGAAAACTTGCGGATGGGCAAGAGTTGAGGCTCGTATGGTATGATGTTGGGACTTTTGATGTTCCTGTGTCCCTAATAAACTCTACATTTCATTATCAGCAGGGAAAAGCTTCGACAAAGGCTACATGGTGATTTGTAGGCGTGTGAGAATCACAGTATGTTTTAAGATGTCGTTGGTAAAGAATGCTCGGTGCATGGAGCGGGATGAATGTTTGGTTGTATTGGAATGAGGTCATACCCTATCTTGTCAGAGTGCTAATAGAGCACAGGTGGTTATCTTCGTTGGATCAAGTGAGTTGCAGTTGAATAATAGTAAATGACTTGAGAGAATGGTTCTAATGTGTTCGAGAGTCGTGTAATAGTGGCTTCGGGCTAAGTGGGAGAGTCCCACCGCTTACGATTGGGTCGCATGGTTAATTACCTATGTGAATTCTGGATACTAGCGTATTATTGTGTTATTGCAACCACGGAAAAAGGGTCATGAGTGGTAATTTGAGTATATAAATTGTTGAATGCATGTTATGGTTAGCCTTACTGGCTCGTGTTCAAACTTGAGGAAAGATTCATGATTTATACCTCGTATAGGTGCAGGCTTCGCGGGAAATAGTTCCGCTGGGGGCTTTATCGAGAGGGTATTCATATGTAATAAAATTCAGTAGAGTTGATTGCGTACTCGGGCAAGTCAGGGCCGGATGGTTCTCAATAGCGGTCCTAGTGAATTCAAGAGGTAAAGTGTGGTGTTTGATAATTTTGAGTCTATAATGTACAGTTGAGGCTCAAGCCTTTGAATCAACTTATGAAGAAAAGCACAAAAACAATCTATGATGTTTTGACTTGTGGTGTAGCATTTGAGAGGCGTGAAATGATAGTCATTCTTGAGATAGCATGGCCTCATGATTTAAGGTCACTCGGGGTAAGTCGGTTGGAATAAGTTAGGTATTGAAGGAAGATATTAACATTTCTAAGGCAAACAAGGATAACCTGGAAGGAAGTAGATTGATCAACCATAGTTGAGTTGGCGTATTGGTGTCAATGATCGGTTCATGCAACGTGATCGAATTATGCATGTGATTTGTGGCGGTGCATTTGAGACTTGTCGGCCGCAGTGATTGATGTTATTCTTAAGTATTCTTCTGTTAGGGCCTGTTATGAGTAGGCGGACCTCGGAAAGGGTTATGGTGGCTTAGACCACTACTTAGAGATTGGCATATTCAACGGTTATGAGACTCGCCATGTGTTGCTATAGTTCTCCTGAAATGAGTTAAATGGAAGGTCTTATGTGACGAAGTATTAGCCTATTGTCAGTTCTAGAGCTATGATGGAAATTGCGTCTATCGTATATCGGCACGTGAGGTGCGGTGAGTAGTATGAAATTTGAAGTAAGGACCAAGGTCACAGTTTGGTCAATGTATGTGATATAAAGAGCTCGGATTAGCAGGAAAGGAGTTTCAATGTTTTGAGTAAGATGGGTATTAACATCTGTATCATTTGAGATCGGTGTTCTGTGAGAA
Organism: Nicotiana noctiflora; assembly: GCA_032618575.1. Lineage (NCBI taxonomy): Eukaryota > Viridiplantae > Streptophyta > Magnoliopsida > Solanales > Solanaceae > Nicotiana > Nicotiana noctiflora. The sequence continues at coordinate 78,395 of JASVEL010012350.1, forward strand.
AGGCTTTGCATCCCGGTTAGGGACTCCTGATCGCTTTTCAGTGTTAGTACAGCCGGTGGGTTGAATGTGCGGACCCGTTTAATTATTCGGAAGATGGTGGGAGCTTGACCCAAGAAGATTGTATAGGTGTGACTTGTAGTCACTTGATTGATTAGAAATTTAAACCAAGTATGAGGATTTTGGTAATATCATTCATTTGAGAATTTATACCTGGAGGGCACTCCGCTTATTGGGTTATAGACCTGTGAAATACTATTGACTTAGCTTGGCACGACCAGGATAGACTTAAGGTCGGTGGATAGATTTAAATGTGGAAGTGAGCCTTGCGTCAGGCCGGTTATGTTTCTTCCAGAAATGTGCCCTTTATGGAGGGATAGTCGCGGTCTTATTTCGCGGTTAGTTAACTCATGTAAAGATATATTGCACCGTATGAGTGTGTGACGGCTTGGTAAGTTCCTTATGTGTTGAGGTTCCGCTCAGCGGTGATGTTATATGAGCATGATGGCTCTTGAGGCTCATATCTTATGTCGCACCTCAGTTGTGCTTGAGTTCATAGCCTATAGCGCTATATGTTTTCATTGAGTCTGATATCATGCACCTTAGTGTGCTTATGATCGATATTCAGTATTTTGATGTGATGAGCTATTCGGCTCGACATATGACTCTTTGTGTGAGTCTATATTGTTGGGATCGGGTGGCACGCCGCCATGGATATATTGTTGGGATCGGCTGGCACGCCACCATGGTCATATTGTTGGGATCGGGTTGCACGCCGCAACAATGTGATATTTATTTCAGTGTCTATAATTGCTTTTATGTGTTCCGTTTCCTATTTTCTGAGGAGGTCCATGTTAATGTGAGAGTTGAATAGTTCTCTCTAGTATTCGCCTTCCTTTTGTATCACGTACGAATCAGTAGCCTACTGGCACATTGTGTCATCTTGTGGGACTTTTGATTATGTCTGAGGTGGCTTATCGCCTGAGCAGTTCGTACTGGGTGAGATGAGGTTATGGGATTTGGGGTCAGTGCAAACTGATTATATGAAGTATATTATAGAGGAAAATAACATTCTCTGGTTTAGGACAAGGTAATGGATCTTGTTAGAAGTATAGACTGAATGATTTGTTGACTTGGCAACTAAATATGAATTCCTGCACATCCCTTCCGTTGTATCGGTGTTGCAAAAGCTAGAGCAAGACCCATGTAGGTCATGAGATGCAATGAGAGCATCAGATTCGTGGAATTTCGACTATTATATTTAAAGAATATTATTGTGGTCCCATTAGTAAAGTGATGCAAAGTGTGAATTCAACAAAGTTATGCAGTCATGTATGGGTACAGCGTGTGAAGAATGATATTGTGGTTGTATGATGGAAACATGCTAGGCAGGAAATTCCGGATGTTGGAATTGGGTCTAATGGCTTATTTACTCGAATAAAGGAGTATGTCTATAGAGTTATCGAGCTAATGTGCTCAAATGAGTTGCGGAAGCACAGGAAGTTGCATGAGATGTTAAACCAGTGATTTCAGACTACTTCAGTGTAGTTCTCAGCACGTTCGAGGACGAACGTATGTTAAGTGGGGGAGATTGTAACGACCCAACCGGTCGTGTTGAGATATGGCGCGTCATTCAGCAGTTTGAGGCCATGAGTAACTTCATCTCAAGTATATTGACTTGTGTGTATGGTCAAAATTAAAATTCAAGAAGTTTGGAGTCAAATTTAAATGAAAATTCTTATTTCCAAAGCTTAAAACTGAAGAAATGAACTAGGATTGGAATTTTGAGTATACGACCTCGGAATTGAGATTTGAAGGTTCCAACAGGTTCATATGATGATTTCGGACTTGGGCGTATGCCTGGATCGGGTTTTGGATAACCTGGGAGCGTTTTGGCGCATATTATGGAAGATAGCATTTTAGAAGAAATTGCATCAATTTGGCTTAAAATGCATTTTAGTGTTATTAATGTCCGTTTGGGATTCCGAGACTGGGAGTAGCTCCGTATGGTTATTCTGGATTTGGGAGCGCGATCGGAAGTGAATTCGGAGGTCCGTGGGTCATTTTGGAGTCGTTTGGCGAAAGATAGAAAACTGAAGGTTTTTTGAGAAAATTTGACCGGAAGTGGAAATTTTTATATCGGACTCAAAATGCAAATCTTATGGTTCGGATAGTTTCGTTAGGTGATTTGGGACTTAGGAGTGTGTCCGAAATATTTTTGTGACGACCGGTGTAGAATTAAGCTTGAATTGGCAAAGTTAGTATTTTGGCGAATTTCGGTTGATAGGTGAGATTTTGATCCGAGGGTCAGAATGGAATTCCGAAAGTTTTTGTAGCCTTGATATATCATTTTGAACATGTGTGCAAAATTTGAAGTCAATCGGATGCGATTTGATAGGTTTCGGCATCGGAAATAGAAGTTGGAAACTTCATAGTTCATAAAGTTTGAATCGGGGTGTAATTCATGGTTTTAGAGTTGTTTGATGTGGTTTGAGGCATCGAGCAAGTCCGTAATGTGCTTTGGGGTTGGTTGGTATGATTGATTGGGGTCCGGGGGCCTCGGGTGTGTTTCGGGTTGTGATCACGCTCTTATTTGATGTTTCAACCTTTGCTTCTTTGAACATAAAGGGGTACCATATTAGGTAAATGATCTCCAAATTCAATTTTGTTTGAACCATTAGATCCGTATCGAAATTACGGAGCCATAGGAAAAAGAATCATCGAATTTGGACATCGTATGAGGAAGTTATGCTTATTTTTGTGTCGGGGAAAAACTGCTGCTTCTGGTATGCTCGCAATTGCGAACATTTCCATCGCAATTGCGATGCCAGTTCGCAATTGCGAACTTTTTGTCGCAAATGCGACCCTTTCCAGCCTCTCTTTGTTCGCAATTGCGAAGAACTTCTTCGTTTTTGCGAGGGTTCGCAATTGCGAACCCTGGATCGCAAATGCGACTTCTGCAGCTTGATTTTACCTGTGAACCTCGAGTTTTTGCTTCATTTTACCATATTTTGAGCCCTAGGTCCGAGAATGGGCGATTTTGAGAGTGGATTTTCATACAAAATCATTGGGTAAGTTCCTCTAACTAGTTTTCAACTTTTATTTTTTGTTTATACCTTAGATTTAACATCAAAATTCATGAGAATCAAAAGGAGAATTTGGGTTTTAAAGAAAAACCTAGAAATTGAGATTTTTGGATTTTGACCACGATTTTGAGTATGGAATTAAGAGAAATTTATATATTTGAGTTCCTAAGGTCATGGGTAATCTTTATCTTCAAAAAATTTCAGATTCCGAGCTCGTGGGTCCGAGGGCATTTTGGTCATTTTACATAATTTCACGTATTAGCTTAGAATTTATGTGTAGAATAAATTACTTGAATTATTATTTACAATATGCAATTTATTTGGATAGAGTTGAGCCACTCGGAGTCGGATACTCGTGGCAACGGAGTCGTTTCTTAGCGGTTTTGTACGGAATTGAGGTAAGTGGCTTGTCTAACCTCGTGTGGGGGAACTTTCACCCCTAGGATATTATGTGATAGTTTAAATGCCTTGTACGCGAGGTGACGGGCGTGTACATGCGCTGGTTGTTGTAACACACACTTTACTTGAATTGTTCGATTAGTGATATTCCTGCTCTTAGCTGATAAAAGCGTTACCATTACTCGGTATTACTTAGAAAAGCATGATTAGCTAGGATTCAACATGTTTAATTGCCTAGTTGATTTACTTGAACTCTTGATAAATTGTTGGCACTAATTTTGATGAAGTTGTAATTTAACATATTATATTCTCTCTGTGTGTTTTCTTTATTTGATGTGTTTGTGGATTGCGGGTTCAATTCCGGAGATCCCGAGGACTGAGGTTCGATTCCCGGAGACCGGAGTGATATTGTTTGTGAACTTGCGGGTTCAATTCCGGAGATCCCGAGGCTGTGGGTTCGATTCCCGGAGACCGGAGTGATATTGTTTGTGAACTTGCGGGTTCGATTCCGGAGATCCCGAGGCTGTGGGTTCGATTCCCGGAGACCGGAGTGATATTGTTTGTGGGTATGCGGGTTCGATTCCGGAGAACCGAGGCGTGGGTTCGATTTGTAATTGATTGAAGTGATATAATGAGACTCGGGTTGAACCGGATCTGGATTATTGAGCGACCAGATTCATTCGGGATCCCAAAGTTATTGATAGGACTCTTGGTTCATTCCCGAATCCTGAGTTAATGGCGTGGGCTGCGGTTTGACTCCCGGGGCTCTGATTATTGATTATTTAACCGGAACATGGCATTATGTGGAGTTGTTCCGGAGACCCGGAGGGCGTCTGTCAAAAAATGGTGGAGGCTTGTGACCCATTCCAAGAGTACTGGTCTGTTTTATTGAGTTGA
>JASVEL010012351.1:0-35414 GCA_032618575.1 Nicotiana noctiflora
CCCGGTATTAGTTAGAAAAGCATGAATAGCTAGGATTCAACATGTCTAATTGCCTAGTTAACTTACTTGAACTTCTTGATAAATTGTTGGCACTAGTTTCGGTGAAGTTGTAGTTAAACATATTATATTCTCTCTGTGCGTTCCTTTATTATCTGTATTGGTGGACTGCGGGTTCAATTCCCGGAGACCCAGGGCTGTGGGTTCGATTCCCAGAGACCGGAGTGATATTGTTTATGGACTGCGGGTTCGATTCCCGGAGATCCTGAGTTATTGGTTCGATTCCCAGAGACCCGGCGTGATATTGGTAGGGACTACGGGTTCGATTCCCGAGATCTCGAGTTATTGGTAGGGACTACGGGTTCGATTCCCGAGATCCCGAGTTATTGGTAGGGACTACGGGTTCGATTCCCGAGATCCTGAGTTATTGGTAGGGACTGCGGGTTCGATTCCCGGAGATCCTGAGTTATTGATTATTTATTGAGATTTGGGCTGCGGGTTCGATTCCCGGAGACCCAGAGGTACTGTCAATGGGACTGTGGGTTCGATTCCCACAGGTCCTGGACTGGTTTTATTGAGTTGACTATTTGTTGTTAGCTTAATTATAGACGATTGCGGTAATCATTTATTGTTGTTAATTTCGGAAATTATTATCATTTAAGCTGCTTATTATTGTTATTATCATTATATTATTGTTTCTCAGTAGGGCCCTGACCTTCCTCGTCACTACTCCATCGAGGTTAGGCTTGGCATTTACTGAGTACCGCTGTGGTGTACTCATGCTACTCTTCTGCACACTTTTGTTGTGCAGATCCAGGTACATCAGGGCAGGCTCACACCAGGTGATTCAACAGCGTTTTGGGAGACCTCGAGGTATGATCTGCTACGTCCGCGGATCTGGAGGCCTTCCTTCTATTCTAGTGCTAGTAGACGTTTTTCCTTCATTCCGTTATTAGATACTCCTTTTACATAGAGCTACAATTTTATGATCTCTTTTAGTCTGTGTTACCCGTGGGATTCCGGGTCTTGGTAGTGTTTTAAACAGCGTATTTGACTGGTGTATGTGCCAAGCGGCACGGATTACATTCCTTTCATCTTATTTTCCGCTAATTCTTATTAAATGTTGATAAACTGGTATATTCCGCAACGTGTTAGGCTTACCTAGTCGTGGGGACTGGGTGCCATCACGACATGTTCACGATTGGTGAACTAGGGTCGTGACAAGTTGGTATCAGAGCTCTAGGTTCATAGGAGTCACGGGACACAGACCGGTTACTTAGATTCTCGTTGATCGATACGGAGACGTCTGTATTTATTTACGAGGGGCTATGTAACTGTTTAGGAAACTCTTCAATTCTTTGAATTCTTTATCGTGCGCCATTTATTCAGTTGGAGCCAATGTCATACGTTCTTTTGCATCCACTCGTGTATTGAAATTGCACACTCGGTATCAAGTATGCGCCGACGGTTCGTGATGCTGCAGAGGGATTTCAAGGGAGTCAAGAATTTACTCAACTATTGTTATAGTGTGTCATCCATATCGATAATGCAAGAAATTGAGAGATCTTCAATTGTGCACATGGGGGTGCACTAGGTTCTGACATTCGGTTGATAAGTACGATCTTGAGAAGGTTTACTTAACTGCCTAATCGTCACAGTAATGGTAGAATCACAAGGTGGATGTAGATCTAAAGATAGTTAGTGGTAATAAAGACTATATGGTTCATATGAGATATCTATTTAGCGAAGGATTCAGCCATCAGAGATAATGGGGGAAAGAGTGTAACTATCTTAAGAAGGACATGTACCAAACGAATGTCTTTGGTTGTCTTATGAGGAAGATGTACAAATGATAAAGGCTATTGTCATGGATTAGCAAGATGTATCTTAAGGCTTCGTGCCAAGTGAAAGGATTTCACTATAAACGATCAAATTATGGGTCATGTGTCATATCAGATTTGGCCTGCGATGTATTTAGGTGCTATTCAAAGAGTTCTTGAAAACTTGCGGATGGGCAAGAGTTGAGGCTCGTATGGTATGATGTTGGGACTTTTGATGTTCCTGTGTCCCTAATAAACTCTACATTTCATTATCAGCAGGGAAAAGCTTCGACAAAGGCTACATGGTGATTTGTAGGCGTGTGAGAATCACAGTATGTTTTAAGATGTCGTTGGTAAAGAATGCTCGGTGCATGGAGCGGGATGAATGTTTGGTTGTATTGGAATGAGGTCATACCCTATCTTGTCAGAGTGCTAATAGAGCACAGGTGGTTATCTTCGTTGGATCAAGTGAGTTGCAGTTGAATAATAGTAAATGACTTGAGAGAATGGTTCTAATGTGTTCGAGAGTCGTGTAATAGTGGCTTCGGGCTAAGTGGGAGAGTCCCACCGCTTACGATTGGGTCGCATGGTTAATTACCTATGTGAATTCTGGATACTAGCGTATTATTGTGTTATTGCAACCACGGAAAAAGGGTCATGAGTGGTAATTTGAGTATATAAATTGTTGAATGCATGTTATGGTTAGCCTTACTGGCTCGTGTTCAAACTTGAGGAAAGATTCATGATTTATACCTCGTATAGGTGCAGGCTTCGCGGGAAATAGTTCCGCTGGGGGCTTTATCGAGAGGGTATTCATATGTAATAAAATTCAGTAGAGTTGATTGCGTACTCGGGCAAGTCAGGGCCGGATGGTTCTCAATAGCGGTCCTAGTGAATTCAAGAGGTAAAGTGTGGTGTTTGATAATTTTGAGTCTATAATGTACAGTTGAGGCTCAAGCCTTTGAATCAACTTATGAAGAAAAGCACAAAAACAATCTATGATGTTTTGACTTGTGGTGTAGCATTTGAGAGGCGTGAAATGATAGTCATTCTTGAGATAGCATGGCCTCATGATTTAAGGTCACTCAGGGTAAGTCGGTTGGAATAAGTTAGGTATTGAAGGAAGATATTAACATTTCTAAGGCAAACAAGGATAACCTGGAAGGAAGTAGATTGATCAACCATAGTTGAGTTGGCGTATTGGTGTCAATGATCGGTTCATGCAACGTGATCGAATTATGCATGTGATTTGTGGCGGTGCATTTGAGACTTGTCGGCCGCAGTGATTGATGTTATTCTTAAGTATTCTTCTGTTAGGGCCTGTTATGAGTAGGCGGACCTCGGAAAGGGTTATGGTGGCTTAGACCACTACTTAGAGATTGGCATATTCAACGGTTATGAGACTCGCCATGTGTTGCTATAGTTCTCCTGAAATGAGTTAAATGGAAGGTCTTATGTGACGAAGTATTAGCCTATTGTCAGTTCTAGAGCTATGATGGAAATTGCGTCTATCGTATATCGGCACGTGAGGTGCGGTGAGTAGTATGAAATTTGAAGTAAGGACCAAGGTCACAGTTTGGTCAATGTATGTGATATAAAGAGCTCGGATGAGCAGGAAAGGAGTTTCAATGTTTTGAGTAAGATGGGTATTAACATCTGTATCATTTGAGATCGGTGTTCTATGAGAAAGGCTTTGCATCCCGGTTAGGGACTCCTGATCACTTTTCAGTGTTAGTACAGCTGGTGGGTTGAATGTGCAGACCCGTTTAATTATTCGGAAGATGGTGGGAGCTTGACCCACGAGAAGATTGTATAGGTGTGACTTGTAGTCACTTGATTGATTAGAAATTTAAACCAAGTATGAGGATTTTGGTAATATCATTCATTTGAGAATTTATACCTGGAGGGCACTCTGCTTATTGGGTTATAGACCTGTGAAATACTATTGACTTAGCTTGGCACGACCAGGATAGACTTAAGGTCGGTGGATAGATTTAAATGTGGAAGTGAGCCTTGCGTCAGGCCGGTTATGTTTCTTCCAGAAATGTGCCCTTTATGGAGGGATAGTCGCGGTCTTATTTCGCGGTTAGTTAACTCATGTAAAGATATATTGCACCGTATGAGTGTGTGACGGCTTGGTAAGTTCCTTATGTGTTGAGGTTCCGCTCAGCGGTGATGTTATATGAGCATGATGGCTCTTGAGGCTCATATCTTATGTCGCACCTCGGTTGTGCTTGAGTTCATAGCCTATAGCGCTATATGTTTTCATTGAGTCTGATATCATGCACCTTAGTGTGCTTATGATCGATATTCAGTATTTTGATGTGATGAGCTATTCGGCTCGACATATGACTCTTTGTGTGAGTCTATATTGTTGGGATCGGGTGGCACGCCGCCATGGATATATTGTTGGGATCGGCTGGCACGCCACCATGGTCATATTGTTGGGATCGGGTTGCACGCCGCAACAATGTGATATTTATTTCAGTGTCTATAATTGCTTTTATGTGTTCCGTTTCCTATTTTCTGAGGAGGTCCATGTTAATGTGAGAGTTGAATAGTTCTCTCTAGTATTCGCCTTCCTTTTGTATCACGTACGAATCAGTAGCCTACTGGCACATTGTGTCATCTTGTGGGACTTTTGATTATGTCTGAGGTGGCTTATCGCCTGAGCAGTTCGTACTGGGTGAGATGAGGTTATGGGATTTGGGGTCAGTGCAAACTGATTATATGAAGTATATTATAGAGGAAAATAACATTCTCTGGTTTAGGACAAGGTAATGGATCTTGTTAGAAGTATAGACTGAATGATTTGTTGACTTGGCAACTAAATATGAATTCCTGCACATCCCTTCCGTTGTATCGGTGTTGCAAAAGCTAGAGCAAGACCCATGTAGGTCATGAGATGCAATGAGAGCATCAGATTCGTGGAATTTCGACTATTATATTTAAAGAATATTATTGTGGTCCCATTAGTAAAGTGATGCAAAGTGTGAATTCAACAAAGTTATGCAGTCATGTATGGGTACAACGTGTGAAGAATGATATTGTGGTTGTATGATGGAAACATGCTAGGCAGGAAATTCCGGATGTTGGAATTGGGTCTAATGGCTTATTTACTCGAATAAAGGAGTATGTCTATAGAGTTATCGAGCTAATGTGCTCAAATGAGTTGCGGAAGCACAGGAAGTTGCATGAGATGTTAAACCAGTGATTTCAGACTACTTCAGTGTAGTTCTCAGCACGTTCGAGGACGAACGTATGTTAAGTGGGGGAGATTGTAACGACCCAACCGGTCGTGTTGAGATATGGCGCGTCATTCAGCAGTTTGAGGCCATGAGTAACTTCATCTCAAGTATATTGACTTGTGTGTATGGTCAGAATTAAAATTCAAGAAGTTTGGAGTCAAATTTAAATGAAAATTCTTATTTCCAAAGCTTAAAACTGAAGAAATGAACTAGGATTGGAATTTTGAGTATACGACCTCGGAATTGAGATTTGAAGGTTCCAACAGGTTCATATGATGATTTCGGACTTGGGCGTATGCCTGGATCGGGTTTTGGATAACCCGGGAGCGTTTTGGCGCATATTATGGAAGATAGCATTTTAGAAGAAATTGCATCAATTTGGCTTGAAATGCATTTTAGTGTTATTGATGTCCGTTTGGGATTCCGAGACTGGGATTAGCTCCGTATGGTTATTCTGGATTTGGGAGCGCGATCGGAAGTGAATTCGGAGGTCCGTGGGTCATTTTGGAGTCGTTTGGCTAAAGATAGAAAACTGAAGGTTTTTGAGAAAATTTGACCGGAAGTGGAAATTTTTATATCGGACTCAAAATGCAAATCTTATGGTTCGGATAGTTTCGTTAGGTGATTTGGGACTTAGGAGTGTGTCCGAAATATTTTTGTGACGACCGGTGTAGAATTAAGCTTGAATTGGCAAAGTTAGTATTTTGGCGAATTTCGGTTGATAGGTGAGATTTTGATCCGAGGGTCAGAATGGAATTCCGAAAGTTTTTGTAGCCTTGATATATCATTTTGAACATGTGTGCAAAATTTGAAGTCAATCGGATGCGATTTGATAGGTTTCGGCATCGGAAATAGAAGTTGGAAACTTCATAGTTCATAAAGTTTGAATCGGGGTGTAATTCATGGTTTTAGAGTTGTTTGATGTGGTTTGAGGCATCGAGCAAGTCCGTAATGTGCTTTGGGGTTGGTTGGTATGATTGATTGGGGTCCGGGGGCCTCGGGTGTGTTTCGGGTTGTGATCACGCTCTTATTTGATGTTTCAACCTTTGCTTCTTTGAACATAAAGGGGTACCATATTAGGTAAATGATCTCCAAATTCAATTTTGTTTGAACCATTAGATCCGTATCGAAATTACGGAGCCATAGGAAAAAGAATCATCGAATTTGGACATCGTATGAGGAAGTTATGCTTATTTTTGTGTCGGGGAAAAACTGTTGCTTCTAGTATGCTCGCAATTGCGAACATTTCCATCGCAATTGCGATGCCCAGTTCGCAATTGCGAACTTTTTGTCGCAAATGCGACCCTTTCCAGCCTCTCTTTGTTCGCAATTGCGAAGAACTTCTTCGTTTTTGCGAGGGTTCGCAATTGCGAACCCTGGATCGCAAATGCGACTTCTGCAGCTTGATTTTAGCTGTGAACCTCGAGTTTTTGCTTCATTTTACCATATTTTGAGCCCTAGGTCCGAGAATGGGCGATTTTGAGAGTGGATTTTCATACAAAATCATTGGGTAAGTTCCTCTAACTAGTTTTCAACTTTTATTTTTTGTTTATACCTTAGATTTAACATCAAAATTCATGAGAATCAAAAGGAGAATTTGGGTTTTAAAGAAAAACCTAGAAATTGAGATTTTTGGATTTTGACCACGATTTTGAGTATGGAATTAAGAGAAATTTATATATTTGAGTTCCTAAGGTCATGGGTAATCTTTATCTTCAAAAAATTTCAGATTCCGAGCTCGTGGGTCCGAGGGCATTTTGGTCATTTTACATAATTTCACGTATTAGCTTAGAATTTATGTGTAGAATAAATTACTTGAATTATTATTTACAATATGCAATTTATTTGGATAGAGTTGAGCCACTCGGAGTCGGATACTCGTGGCAACGGAGTCGTTTTTTAGCGGTTTTGTTACCGGAATTGAGGTAAGTGGCTTGTCTAACCTCGTGTGGGGGAACTTTCACCCCTAGGATATTATGTGATAGTTTAAATGCCTTGTACGCGAGGTGACGGGCGTGTACATGCGCTGGTTGTTGTAACACACACTTTACTTGAATTGTCCGATTAGTGATATTCTCGCTCTTAGCTGATAAAAGCGTTACCATTACTCGGTATTACTTAGAAAAGCATGATTAGCTAGGATTCAACATGTTTAATTGCCTAGTTGATTTACTTGAACTCTTGATAAATTGTTGGCACTAATTTTGATGAAGTTGTAATTTAACATATTATATTCTCTCTGTGTGTTTTCTTTATTTGATGTGTTTGTGGACTGCGGGTTCAATTCCGGAGATCCCAGGGCTGTGGGTTCGATTCCTAGAGACCCGGAGTGATATTGTTTGTGGACTGCGGGTTCAATTCCCGGAGATCCCAGGGCTGTGGGTTCGATTCCCAGAGACCCGGAGTGATATTGTTTCGGTGAAGTTATAGTTAAGCATAATTATTCTCTCTGTGGATTCTTTTATTGGCTGTGCTTGTGGACTGCGGGTTCGATTCCCGGAGACCCAGGGCTGTGGGTTCGATTCCCAGAGACCCGGCGTGATATTGGTAGGGACTACGGGTTCGATTCCCGAGATCCCGAGTTATTGGTAGGGACTACGGGTTCGATTCCCGAGATCCTGAGTTATTGGTAGGGACTACGGGTTCGATTCCCGAGATCCTGAATTATTGGTAGGGACTACGGGTTCGATTCCCGGAGATCCTGAGTTATTGATTATTTATTGAGACATGGGCTGCGGGTTCGATTCCCGGAGACCCAGAGGTACTGTCAATGGGACTGTGGGTTCGATTCCCACAGGTCCTGGACTGGTTTTATTGAGTTGACTATTTGTTGTTAGCTTAATTATAGACGATTGCGGTAATCATTTATTGTTGTTAATTTCGGAAATTATTATCATTTAAACTGCTTATTATTGTTATTATCATTATATTATTGTTTCTCAGTAGGGCCCTGACCTTCCTCGTCACTACTCCATCGAGGTTAGGCTTGGCACTTACTGAGTACCGCCGTGGTGTACTCATGCTACTCTTCTGCACACTTTTGTTGTGCAGATCCAGGTACATCAGGGCAGGCTCACACCAGGTGATTCAACAGCGTTTTGGGAGACCTCGAGGTATGATCTGCTACGTCCGCGGATCTGGAGGCCTTCCTTCTATTCTAGTGCTAGTAGACGTTTTTCCTTCATTCCGTTATTAGATACTCCTTTTACATAGAGCTACAATTTTATGATCTCTTTTAGTCTGTGTTACCCGTGGGATTCCGGGTCTTGGTAGTGTTTTAAACAGCGTATTTGACTGGTGTATGTGCCAAGCGGCACGGATTACATTCCTTTCATCTTATTTTCCGCTAATTCTTATTAAATGTTGATAAACTGGTATATTCCGCAACGTGTTAGGCTTACCTAGTCGTGGGGACTGGGTGCCATCACGACATGTTCACGATTGGTGAACTAGGGTCGTGACAGAATGTCAAAGTTTGAAGGTAGACACTTGTATGGGTAACCAAGTTCAGGGAGAAGTATCACCAGGGTATGCCGCATGGTATCGCCGAGATGTCGAGCATGATAGACTAATGAAAAGGCCTCACATTCAAGATTTGGCTGAGCAGTCGAAGGAACACAGAAATTGGGTGGCCAGAGAAAAAAAGTATAGAGCCAAGATCAGCTTGCTCGAGAAACAATTTCGAGATCTCCAATTCGAGAGCGGTTTACAAGCAGCATCTAACGAAGGAGAAAAGAAGCAGCTGAGAAAAGAGAATGAAATCTTAATGGCCCATATTGCAAAAATGAAAATTGCATCCGAGACCCAAGTTCGCCTAGCCCGAGAAGAGAAAATGATTGAAAATCTTCGGCGCAAAGTGAATGACTATAGCTTCGATCTTGATAAAGCAAAAAAGGAGTTAGTCAGGGTTTAGAAACAACCGGACAGAGATGCCGAGGAAAGAGCTACAATGGTTCATCAATTACAAGATAAACACGAGGTTGAGGTAGCTCGATTGAGAAAGAAAGTCATTACAGCTGCTGTCAAAAGTAGCAAGATAATCAAAGAGTTTGAAGAAGAGAGAGAGAGAGAATTGTTACACGGCTATGGCTCGATTAGAATTTGAGTTACAATAATTACAGAAAGAGAACCAACAAACCTTAAACGCTCGCGCCAAACAGATCAGCAGGCTACTTCAAGAAAAGTGGTCATTCGAGAAAGAATCATCAATATTGCTCAGTACATCATCAGAAAATGCCAATTGTGTGAAGATATGTCCCAGGCAACATTCGCATCAGCAGTAAAGTTCTTTGTAAAGCAAGTCATGTCTGACCTAGATAAACTCAAAAGTGGATTGGCATATAGGCCCGTGGCAAGACTGAACGATGTCTCGCGGGTACTAGGAGCATTAATGTACTCATAGGGCATGCATTTTGTATTTGTATTCCTTTTGCATTAGTAGCACAACATCATTTTGTAATCAATATTTTTGAGCATCAATGAAAAATTCAAAAGAAGTTGTTATCATTCTTCTTTCTGCTTTATACCAATTGTCTGGGCAATAGGCAAACATGTAGGGACGAAAACGACAAAATTGAAAATGAAATAAAAAAAAGAAAAATAGAAAGAAACAAAAAAGAAAGGAAAGAAAAAAAAGAGAAAAAAAAGAGATGAATAGAAAAGAAAAAAAAGAAGAGAAAGAAAAAAGATGAATGTTGGTTCAAAAATGAATAAATGTCGGAATGATGCATAATGATCAAGGGCAAAAGTTGTGATTTTTAATCGTTACATTTTACCCCTTATAAACTAACTATTAATGAGTTTTGTTGTTAATGAGTATCAGATTTCAGCTGGCAACTGGCATTCTGGCACATCATCATTACAACACACGTTCAAAAGCTATGTCTAAGGTTGTGACTCAGGAGATTGAACCTACCATCATGAACCAAGTACACGAAGAAGAGGTTGTAGATGTTGCGGGTATGAAAGAGGAAATGTATAAGCTAAAGCAGCAAATGTCAAAAATGTACCAAGCCTGGTCCAGGGGTCAACCTTTGCCCACATATCCAGCCAATCTAGCATATGTCCCTCCCGCAAATCCTAATCCTATACCACCTACCATGAACTCATCCTCCACATACCCAAATTACCAACACTACTATGCCACAACTTCACATGCACCACCACTACTATCCAAATAGATTCCACCTCAACCACTCAAGTCGCCCCGGTATATGTGGCACCACAACCTATTGCTCTGCATAAATTGTCAAGCGAACCAGTGTTCCATGTGCAAGACACGCATTACTATCCTCCGAAGCCAACATTCAGGCAGCATGACTCCTATACCCCGCTTATGGATATGATAGAAGAAAAGACCCTCAGGAACTTGGAGCAAGAAGAATGGCACGGAAGATGAGAAGTTTAGAATAATCTTTCCGTAACAGACAAGGGCTAGGAGGCCAAGTGAGCGTCGCATATAAAGATTTGTGTGTATTTCCAGAAGTGCAGCTCCCAGCTGGATTCAAGTTACCTAATTTCGATATGTACGATGGACATGGGGATCTGGTAGCCCATCTAAGGGGTTATTGTAGCAAGATGCGTGGTGTAGGGGGGAGAGATGAACTGTTGATGGTTTATTTTAGCCAGAGTTTGAGCGGTTCTGCACTGGAGTGGTATACTCATCAGGATCACACCAGATGGTTCATTTGGGATGATCTAGCTCAGTCATTCGCTAACCACTTCCAGTACAATTTGGAGATAATTCCAAACAGGCTATCACTAACAAAAATGGAGAAGAAGCCTGGGGAATGTTTCCGGGAGTACGGTTTTAGATGGAGGGAACAATCAGCACGAGTGGACCCTCCTATAAAGGAAACAGAAATGGTGGAATGCTTTCTACAGGCCTTAGAGCCTACTTACTATGGTCATCTGGTATCAGCTATTGGTAAAATGTTTAATGAAGTGGTGAAAATGGGAAGTTCCGTAGAAGATGGATTGAAAACCAATAAAATCATAAGCTTTTCGACTATTAAGGCCTTGAATCAGGTGATACAAATCGAAAATGGGGGATCTATCGGTAAAAAGAAAAAGGAGGAGGTAGCAGTTGTTGAAAGTAGACTGTGGTCTCGGGGCTAAAATACATACCATCACCCACCTCACCCATACCAACCATACCCACCAGCACCTTACAACCCACCTCTACCATATTATCCACCCACTACTCCACATTATTCCGTCCCACATGCTCAACATTACCCACCGCCTCCACATGTATGGCGAGCCCAAACCCTACAAAACGTCTACCACACACAAAATACCTACCCACCTTCCACAACATATAAAAATCCAAATAGACCCGGCTTCCGTCCAGTTCCGGAAGTGAGAAACAGAGCCCAAACAAAGAAAATATTCACTCCACTGGGGGAGTCTTACACCAGTCTTTATCATCGCCTTAAGTAGTTGGGGATGCTAAGCCCAATTGAGCCAAAACTTCCAAACCCACCACCCAGAAATATTGACCAATCAGTCCGATATGAATATTGTTCCGGGGCGCCGGGGCACGATACTGAAAAGTTTTGGCACTTGAAATCCACCATAAAAGAGCTCATTGATACTAGGAGGATCGAGGTGAAGGCTCCAGAAACTCCTAATATTACACAGAATCCATTACCAGCCCATCATGAGGAGTACGTGATAGAGTTGGAACAAGGAGAAAGCAATATGAAACCATCCCAATCGGTGATGATGATAAAAACCAATAGTAAAGTGGAAAGAGAGGTTGAGAAAGAGAAAGCGACAGTCAAGTTACCAGTGAAAAAGCCGCCAGTGGTTGAAACTATGAAAATAGTAGTGCCAGGAGCTAAGCCGTTGTTAACAGTAAAGGGAGCATATGTGGAACCTGTAGTCACTTAACCGGTGGTGCAAATGCCAATTGTAGACACTAAAGCCATACCGTCGAACTATAACAAAGTCACAGTGACGTACAGGGGAAAGGAGGTTATAGGAGAGGTCAATGAAACACATGGCCTAACTCGTTCCGGGCGATCCTTTGCCCCGAAAGAGTTGAGGAAAACGAAAGTGGTAAAGGAGAATCCTAATCATGTGAAGAAAGTGGTTTCTGAAGAAGAGGCAGAAGAGGTTTTGAAAAAGATGAAAGCTCAAGACTATTCGATACAAGAGCAGTTGAGAAATACGCCTGCACAAATTTCATTGCTTTCATTGTTAATCTATTCAGAAGAGCACGTGAAGGCATTAATGAAGATTCTGAACGAAGCACATGTCCCCGAGAAAATCTCAGTTTGCCATCTTGAAAAGATCACGAGCAAAATCTTTGAGACGAACAAGATAACATTCTCGGATAATGAATTGCCACTTGAAGGGACGGAACACAACAAAGCACTTTATCTTACTGTCAAGAGCAACGAATCTGTGGTTACCTGGGTCCTAGTAGACAACGGGTCAAGTGCAAACATTTATCCGCTCTCAACTCTGGGAAAACTGAAGATTAATCTTGATAGGATCCGTCAAAACAATGTGTGTGTACGGGGCTTTGATGGAGGAAGCAAGAATACTTTGGGGGACATTGTGCTGGAAGTTACCATTGGACCGGTGGACTTCACCATGGAGTTCCAAGTGTTAGATGTCGCTGTTTCTTATAATCTGTTATTGGGACGTTCGTGGATCCACGTGGCCAAAGTTGTTCCATATTCTCTGCACGAGATGGTAAAATTCAAATAGGAACAGAAATCATAGCGCATGGAGATGATGATGTCTGTAACACTATAATGCCTTTTGAAGAAACCGAAGGGGACAAGAGCCCATGGGTATATCAGGTGATGGATGCTGTGGTAGTTAATAAGATATCCGAAGGGGAGAATATGCCAATTCCTACAGTGGCTCCCACATCAGTAATGGTGGCTAAAGAAATGATCAGAAATGGGTTCGCACCGGGAAATAGTTTGGGGATAACTTTACAAGGGATAACACAACATGTCCACTTGCTGGAAAATAATGATACCTTTGGCCTGGGCTTTAAACCTACTTATGCCGATATCCAAAGAGCCAAAAGAATGAAGAAGAAAAGTTGGACCCTCCAGAAACCAATTCCAAAATTATCCGACACCTTTACTAGGCCTGGTACACGAAGACATTTGACAACTGCTGTGCCAAGTTATGCTGAAATAAGGCCCGATACGGAGCTTCTCACAAGGTTTGAAATGTTGTTCGAGGATGTAAACATGTTGGAGATGGGTGAAGGGACGAATAGGATGGATGTCCAGTTCATGGGACCCAGCGCTGCACTTAATAATGGGAAAGCTACTCCTCTTCCGATCAGGAGGGAGTTGTGGTAGTTAGCCTTAAAAATATTTCATCTTTTGTAATCCCACACCCCACTGAAATCAAATGTATCCAACCTCTGTTATCTTTTTGATAAAAATATCAATGAAATGCTATTTCTTTTCCTTTCTTCACTTTTGCCTTATTTTATTTTTTCTTCTCTTTACAATTCAATATTCGCTGATTCTGATGATATGTCATGCATGAAGGATTCTCGGTCCAGTCTTGACAATAGAATAGTTATACAAGAAATTGAAAATGAAAGTGAAATAAAATATGAAGATGAGTAAATACTAGTGGAAATCAGTAAAGATTTGAATCAATATGAGGAAAAACCCAAACCGAACTTAAATGAGAAAAATCTATTAATCTGGGAAGTGAGGATAACGTCCGGGAAACAAGGATCAGTATACATCTGGAGGTTTCTCTCAGAGAAGATCTAATAAAGTTATTACATGAATACAAGGACATATTTGCTTGGTCCTATGATGACATGCCCGGACTCAGCATTGATCGGGTGGTACAAAAATTGCACATTTATCCAGAATGCTGGCCGGTAA
Organism: Nicotiana noctiflora; assembly: GCA_032618575.1. NCBI lineage: Eukaryota > Viridiplantae > Streptophyta > Magnoliopsida > Solanales > Solanaceae > Nicotiana > Nicotiana noctiflora. The sequence continues at coordinate 13,945 of JASVEL010012351.1, forward strand.
AACAGAAGCAAAGAAAGTTCAAGACGGACAGCAATGTGAAAATAAAAGAATAGGTTAATAAGAAATTTGAGGCGAAGGTCATACGAGTTACTAAATATCCCACCTGGTTAGCAAATGTTGTACCAGTTCCGAAGAAAGATGGAAAAACCAGGGTGTGTGTTGACTAAACAGACCTCAACAAGGCTAGTCCAAAGGATGATTTTCCATTGCCAAATGTCCATATACTGATTGACAATTGTGCCAAGAATGAAATTGGCTCTTTTGTATATTGTTATGCGGGTTATCATCAGATCCTAATGGACGAAGAAGACGCAGAAAAGATAGCATTTATCATGCCTTGGGGAACATATTGTTATAGAGTGATGTCGTTTGGGTTGAAGAATGCCGGAGCTACATATATGAGGGAAATGACCACTATGTTTTATGATATGATGCACCAAGAGATAGAAGTGTATGTGGACGATGTCATCATTAAGTCCAAAAAGCAATGTGATCATGTCAAAGATTTGAGGAAGTTTTTTCAGAGGCTCCGAAGATATAATCTCAAGATCAATCTAGCAAAATGTGCTTTCGGGGTGCCTTCAGGAAAGTTATTGGTGTTTATAGTAAGCCGGCATGGTATTGAATTAGATCCATCAAAGATAAAAGCAATCCAGAATTTGCCTCCGCCGAAGAATAAGAAGGAAGTGATGAGCTTACTAGGCAGGCTAAACTATATTAGCGGGTTCATTGCTCAGCTGACATCAACATGTGAGCCAATTTTCAAATTATTGAAGAAAGATGCAGCAGTAAATTGGACCGATGAATGCCAAGAAGACTTTGATAAGATTAAAGAATATTTGGCTAATCCTCCAGTGTTAGTTCCTCCAGAACCGGGAAGACCTTTGATCTTGTATTTGAATGTGCTAGACAATTCTTTTGGCTATGTACTGGGGCAGCATGATGAGACTGGAAAGAAAGAGTAGGCGATATATTACCTCAGTAAAAAGTTCACATTTTATGAGGTAAAATACACTCAGTTGGAAAGAACGTGTTGTCCATTAACCTAGGTTGCTCAGAAATTGAAACACTACTTGTCAGCGTATACCACATATCTGATATCACGGTTAGATCCATTGAAGTATATATTTCAAAAGCCCATGCCGACAGGAAGACTTGCTAAATGGCAGATTCTGCTCACGGAATTTGACATCATTTATGTAACACGTACGACAATGAAGGTGCAAGCAGTTGCAGATCATCTAGCAGAGAATCCAGTGGATGATGAATATGAGCCGCTAAAGACATATTTTCCGGATGGGGAGGCAATGAATGTTGAAGAAATAGAGCAAAATGACAAGCCAGGATGGAGAATGTACTTCGACGGAGCCTTCAACAGTAATGGGGTGGGAATTGGAGCAGTACTTATTTCAGAAATGCGTCAGCACTATCCTGTTACCGCTCAGCATCGATTTTTCTGTACCAACAATAGGGCCGAATATGAAGCGTGTATATTGGGATTGAGGATGGCAATAGATATGGGTGTTTAAGAGATTTTGGTCATGGGTGACTCGGATCTTTTGAAACATCAAATTCAGGGAGAATGGGAGACAAGAGATTTGAAATTGATACCTTATCGGCATTGTCAATATGAACTGTCCCAGAGATTTCAATCTATAGAGTTCAAACACATCCCATGAATGCACAATGAAGTAGCAGATGCTCTGGCCACATTATCCTCTATGTTGCATCATCCGGATAAAGCCTATATAGATCCACTTCAGATACAGGTGTATGATCAAAATGCTTATTGTTTTGTTGTGGAAGAAGAGCTAGATGGAGAACCGTGGTATCATGATATCAAGAAATACTTGAAGACAGGAAAGTACACAGAACAAGACACTGGAGATCAGAAAAGGGCTATAAGACGAATAGCAAATGGCTTCTTCCTCAGTAGAGGGATTGTATATAAAAGAACACCAGACTTGGGATTGTTGAGATGTGTGGATGCGCAACAAGCTGACATGATTATGACTGAGGTACATGCGGGAGCTTGCGGACCTTATATGAGCGGGTATGTTTTAACAAAGAAGATACCGAGAGCAGGATATTATTGGCTCACCATGGAACGGGATTGTATTAGATATGTGAAGAAATGCCACCAATGTCAAGTATATGGAGATTTGATTCATTCCCCACCTTATGATTTGCATACGATGTCTGCACCTTGGCCATTTGTTGCCTGGGGCATGGATGTCATCGGACCAATAGAGCCTGCAGCCTCTAATGGACATAGATTTATCTTGGCTGTGATTGACTATTTTACCAAATGGGTGGTGGCAAAGACATTCAAGGCAGTGACGAAGAAGGCCGTAGTGGATTTCGTGCATGAAAATATCATATGCCAATTCAGAATTCCTAAAGTAATTATCACAGACAATGGGGAAAATCTGAACAGTCACCTTATGGCGGAAGCATGTCAAAGATTTAAAATCCTACATCGTAACTCTACCCCTTACATACTAAAGGCAAATGGAGCAGTAGTAGCTGCAAATAAGAATATAAAGAAGATTCTTAGGAAAATGGTGGAAGAGTCGAGGCAATGGGATGAGAAGTTACCCTTCGCTCTTATGGGTTATAGCACAACAGTACGTACTTCGATTGGTACCACACCCTATTCATTGGTGTATGGAACATGGGCTGTTATACCCACAGAAATTGAGATACCATCCCTTCGAATCATAGCTGAAGCTTAGATCGATGGTGATGAATGGGTAAAAGCACAGTTGGAACAATTGAATATGATTGATGAGAAGAGGTTAGCAGCAGTTTGCCATGGGCAATTATATCAACGGTGAATGGCTAGAGCATATAATAAGAAGGTACGTCCTAGGAAATTCGAAGTAGGACAGTTGGTATTGAGGTGTATCCTGCCGCATTGGGTTGAAGCGAAAGGCAAATTTGCACCAAACTGGCAAGGACCGTTCATGGTATCACGGGTGTTGTCCAATGGAGCCCTATATCTGACATATGTTGAAGGAAAATGTGTAGAGACTGCTATCAATTCAGATGCAGTTAAGAGATATTATGTATGATTCCTTTTCATTTGTATAATTGTATTTGTTGTGATTTTGGAATTGAAAGGATGAAGGAATTTTATTCTCTATCCAAACACTTTATCCATTGACATCCCTATTGAGCCTTGTTCGATCTATTCTATCATACCCCTCTCTCGAAATTGCCTATGATACAAGAGGAAAAGTAGAAAAAATGAAAAAATGGAGAATGATATAAAAAAATCAAATGCAAACAAAATAAAAAGACAAAGAAATCGGGAAAAGTCAAACAAAACCATGAATTAATGGCGTAGTTTGAACTACGTCTGACTTGACCCCGAAAGGGTACGTAGGCAGCCTCGTTGAGGTTCAGTCACAATAAAGGAAAAATCAAAAAAAAAAATCCCCCACATATTGAAACAAGGGCAGAAGTTATGTTTTATAATTCCGAGAGTTGTAAATATTTTTAAACCCTCGTAAAGTTTGAGCCTTTATATATCCTTCTTTCTGAATCCATCCAAAAGCCACATTACGGTCCAAAGAAAGACCTTCTAATCAATTTCAGGAAAATGACAATACAATGAGAATGAAGGATAACAGGGCATGGACAATATCAGTGGTTCAAAAAACAAAAGACAAAAGAAAATAGAAAAATGAGAGAGTCTCATCGGTTAAAACCTTAACTGGAACCGTGAGGCGATTGTGAGGCTGAAAGAATAAAAATGAGAGAGTCTTATTAGTGAAAACCTTAACCGGCACTGTAAGGCGATGGTGAGTTTTGAGAGAAATAAATGAGAGTCTTATTGGTGAAAACCTTTAATGGCACCGTAAGGCGACTATAAGGACTATTCGGAGAAAAAGAAAAACAACAAAAAATAAGATTGGTTTGGGTCGAAAGAAAGTTGGCGTTGTGGTAATGGCAATTCAATTGGACAAACTGGGTCGGAGTTTAAATACATGGCATGGTCAAAGGAATCAGCCAGCATACCCAGATAAGTTTTGTCACTCTTCCAAATCGCCCATACCCTTTAAATTCATTTATTTCTACATTTCATTGATTAAAAAACCAATATGTCCATTGAAAGCTAACTACCAGCTTCTCATGATAAGAGGTGAAATAACGCTGGGTCGAAAAAGAAGGAAAAAGGAAATAAAGAAGGACGACGATCAGAGGCGAAGAAAATAAAAAAAACAAAAAAAAGAAAGAAAAACAAGGAAAATACAAAAAGTGTTTACAAAGGAAGTCAACTGAAAGGCCGCTTAGCAGAAGAAAAGCAAAAGGAGGAAGGCAATAAAAGGCAGAAGAAGCAAGTGCCAGTTGCCAGCAGTTTACAACTAATAAAATTGTTCTTTGATTTAGACAGGAACAAATTGTCACTAACCACTTCAAAGTGAATGTGACCAATGTGAAAAGAAAGAAAAACATAAAAAATAAAGTACAGCAATAAAAGGAGGAATCCGTAGAGGAGGACTCACTCAATCAAGCAAGAAAATACCAAAAACAACAAGAAGGTATCATCTTTTGTTTTCTCACACCCCAGTTATCAAACTAAGGGAATACTTTTCTGCATTCGCATTTCATGCATCAGGCGCCCACCTGGATAATAAGGGAATATTTTTCTGCATTCGCATTACATGCATCAGGCGCCCATCTGGGTAACAAAGGAATACTTTTCTGCATTTGCATTTCATGCATCAGGCGCCCACCTAGATAACAAGGGAATACTTTTCTGCATTCGCATTTCATGCATCAGGCGCCCACATGGATAAGAAGGGAAAACTTTTCTTCATTCGCATTTCAAGCATCAGGCGCCCACCTAGATTACAAGGGAATACTTTTCTGCATTCGCATTTCATGCATCAGGCGCCCACCTGGATAATAAGGGAATACTTTTCTGCATTTGCATTTCATGCATCAGGCGCCCACCTGGATAACAAGGGAATACTTTTCTGCATTCGGATTTCATACATCAGGCGCCCACCTGGATAACAAGGGAATACTTTTCTGCATTCGCATTTCATGCAGCAGGCGCCCACCTTGATAAAAAGGGAATATTTTTCTGCATTCACATTACATGCATCAGGCGCCCACCAGGATAATAAGGGAATACTATTCTGCATTTACATTTCATGCATCAGGCACCCACCTGGATAACAAGGGCATACTTTTCTACATTCGCATTTCATGCATCAGGCGCCCACCTGGATAACAAGGGAATACTTTTTCGCACCCGCATTTCTTGCATCAGGCGCCCACCTGGATAACAAGGGAATACTTTTTGCATCCGCATTACATGCATCAGGCGCCCACCTGGATAACAAGGGAATACTTTTCTGCATTCGCATTTCATGCATCATGCCCACCTAGATAACAAAGGAATAATTTTATGCATTCGCATTTCATGCATCAGGCGCCCACCTGGATAACAAGGGAATACTTTTCAGCATTTGCATTACATGCATCAGGCGCCCACCTAGATAATAAGGGAATACTTTTCTGCATTTGCATTTCATGCATCAGGCACCCACCTGGATAACAAGGGAATACTTTTCTACATTCGCATTTCATGCATCAGGCGCCCACCTGGATAACAAGGGAATACTTTTCTGCATTCGCATTCCTTGCATCAGGCACCCATCTGGATAACAAAGGAATACTTTTCTGCATTCGCATTTCATGCATCAGGCGCCCACCTGGATAACAAGGGAATACTTTTCTGCATTCGCATTTCATGCATCAGGCGCCCACCTGGATAACAAGGGAATACTTTTCTGCATTTATATTTCATGCATCAGGCGCCCACCTGGATAACAAGGGAATACATTTCTGCATTCACATTTCATGCATCATGCGCCCACCTGGATAACAAGGGAATACTTTTCTGCATTTGCATTTCATGCATCGGGCGCCCACCTGGATAATAAGGGAATACTTTTCTGCATTCGCATTTCATGCATCAGGCGCCCACCTTGATAACAATAGAATATTTTTCTGCATTCGCATTACATGCATCAGGCGCCCACCTGGATAATAAGGGAATACTTTTCTGCATTTGCATTTCTTGCATCAGGCACCCACCTGGATAACAAGGGAATACTTTTCTACATTCGCATTTCATGCATCAGGCGCCCACCTAGATAACAAGGAAATACTTTTCTGCATTCGCATTCCTTGCATCAGGCGCCCACCTGGATAATAAGTGAATACTTTTCTGCATTCCTATTTCATACATCAGGCGCCCACCTGGATAACAAGGGAATACTTTTCTGCTTTTTAATTTCTATTCAGGCGCCCACTTGTATAACAAGGGAATATTTTTCTGCATTGCATTTCATGCATCGAGCGCCCACCTGGATAACAAGGGAATACTTTTCTGCATTGCATTACATGCATCAGGCGCCCACCTGGATAACAAGGGAATACTTTTACGCATTAGGATTTCATGTATCAGGCGCCCACCTGGATAACAAAGGAATACTTTTCTGCATTCGCATTTTTCATGCATCAGGCGCCCACCTGGATAACAAGGGAATACTTTTCTGCATTCGCATTTCATGCATCAGGCGCCCACCTGGATAACAAGGGAATACTTTTCTAAATTTTAATTTTTGTTCAGGCGCCCACCTGTATAACAAGGAATACATTTCTGCAATTTTTAATTTATGTTCAGGCGCCCACCTGTATAACAAGGGAATACATTTCTGCAATTTTTTATTTTTGCAAATTTTGATTTGTGTTAGCTAACATTGAGTAACACCGTAACATGAGAAAAGCCCACATTGGGACAGAAGAAAAAGTTTTGTTGTTTTGTTTTGTTTTAAGCATGTATCAATTTGAAGGCAAGGAGTACCATTGAAAATTAGACAAGAAGAAAGAAAACAAGAAAAGAAAATCAACAAAAAAGAAGGATGGTAGCACAGAAAATCATGGAAAAAGAGACAAAGAAGAATAAGAAGACAAGAAGTAGATAGGGACCATTGTAATTCCTAGTATTATAGCTTAGAATAACTTCTTCATTTTACATGTTTCACCCCTGGTGTAATAAGGAGTAAGTTAGTAGTCATAGCAATAGCAATGCAACAGCAAAGCCTTGGTAGTTTTAAACTACCAGACCTTCTCGAACTACACTGACCTGATTCCTGTTTAGCCCAGGATATGTAGGAAACCTCTGAGGCAGGATGCGGTCAAAAGGTTTCAAAATGCTTCTCACGGAATATGCTAGTGGGGATAAATCTCTCATTACTGCTCACTTGTCTTTGCATTGAAACTCTTCATGTTCCCGAGCAAAGAGGGGCAGCTGTGAACACGTGATTTTTGCCCTAAGTAACAAAATTCTAAAATTAAATAAATAATATTTTTGTGTGCATTTACATGTTTGTTTGAAATAAAATGCATTTGTGTGAGTGAACAATTAAGTATGAAAATAGAAAATTAAAAAAAAATAGGTTGAGTATAATTGTTACAAATAAAAGATTTTTTAAAAGAAATTAACAAAATACATATATGCCGGAAAATAAGAAAAATAGCAAAAAAGTCAAAAAATATTAAAAAAATTGGAGAAAATGTGAAATTAAAATAATTTGAGTAATTGAAAAAGAATATAAAAATAGAGGATAAAATACAACAAGAAAATACATATAAAATAATAAAATACATGAAAGAAATACAAAAAATACACATCTGGGCCATTTGACCAGGCCCAGATGCATTGACCCAATTGAATAAAGGGAGCCGGTCCATTTTGATTAAGTGACAAACAATCTCAGCCGTCCATTTATCTAATCCAACGGCTGAGGATTAATCCGAAAAGCTAATTAATTCAATAAGGTTTTAATGTTAAATCTGAGCCGTTCATCCATTCGATCCAACGGAAGAGATCAAAGAACCTACTTAAACTAAACGGCGTTGTTTGAAGGAGTGTAGTCCTGACCGTTGATCAACAATGATCCAAAGGCCAGGAATTGATCACGCGTTACAGGTATAAAAAGGCCATGTCTCTCAGAGACCGGCCATTTCTCTTATTCTCAATCCCTAGCCGCCCTGATGCTTCTTCTTCTTCTCCTTCATCCTCGACGGTCATGGAGACTGCCCGCCGTTCATGGCAGTCTCCGGCCACCCCCTTACCTCAAAACCTCCCTCATCTGACTCTGCTACCCAAAACCACCATAAAAAACCAAGAAAAACCTAAAACCCCCAAATCTTGAAAATCCGGTCACTAGATTTCTTCTCTGGTGACCACTATCCTTTGACACCGGCCTCCAGATTAACACTCCAAAACCCCCTTCTCTTGATCTACAACCCCACAAAACCATTTCCTTCGAATCCTTCTCGAACTGATCGAATATTCAAAAAGAGTCGCCGGAACCCTAACTCCGGCCGACTCAAACCAAACCCCAGACCAAAGACCCTTTCTTTTACATCTCTGAACCTACTCCTTCTGTTAAAACCAGTAAAAGACTTCAAGTTTGAAGTCTGAAATCTGAAAAGAAAAGAAGAAAAAGAAACTGAAAAAAAAAGAAAAAGAAAAAGAAAAAGAAAAAGAAAAAGAAAAGAAAGAACAAGAAAAGGAAACAAAATGGGGAAGCTCAAGAGACAAATCCTGCGAGCTAAGTCCGCGTCCCTCTATTTTCTGTCTTTGGTTAATGAACATGTTTTGTGTTATTTTCTGTTATATTTTGAATGTTTGCATGTTAGATTTTATTCGTCTTCTCTTCATTTTATCATTTTTGATTCTTGTTATGATCTGTTTCTATTAGCTTCTCTTAATATTTTCTAATATCTTTGTTAATAACATGCTTCACTAGTTTATTGTTAGTTGGCTATTACACTTGACTATGTATGCTCGAGCACTTTAGGGTTTTCTGTTAGTCTTTAACATGAGAATATTCTGATTATGCCTCTTATGTCAAATCTGATATGTTGTGCTTGAAATCTGAATTATGAAGTTATTTGATTGAAATTCAACAATATTAAAATTTCCCCTCTGAGTTTTGGTTAAATGGTAAATAATTCTGATTTTGTGGTTATGTGTGCAATTTGATATGAAAATGTTATATCTGTAATAGTTTCATGTTATTAGACTGCAATTAAGCTTAATATGTTGTAGGGTGATATTGGTTAGAGCTGTTTAGACAATTAACTAATTAGTTTTGAAACATGAAAGTAGTTTAATTAGATTAAAAATGAAAATAACATAAAAGTGGTTAAAATTGAAATAACAATAGACTGGTCAGTGTTAAAACTAGCTAACTTTGTAAAACTCTAAGTCTAAATCCAAGTGTTTAATTCTGAAATTAGTTTAACTCTTAGTAATAAACAATAAAAGCCTAAGATGGCTAGATTTATAAGTCTTAAACTAGACTTAAAGAGGCTATTGAATAACAGTGCTTAAATTTGTAAAAGACAAGTCCAAATAGTGGACTGGCTAAAATTGAAAGGCTTAATCCTTGATCAATAAACAGGCTAGTCCTGCAAACTAACTCTAACATGAAATGAAAAGAAAGCCTCTTAAAAGAGGTTAAAATTGAAATGAAATTAAGATTCTAATCTAGCTAAGTCTTAAAGCCTAATATAACAAATGTCTAAAAGTTAAATAAGGGTTAAAATTGAATACCCAGACCTGGATAAGGTCGGGTAATTAATGATCAGTAGTAAGGGTATAATAGGAAATAAAATGGCATAATTGTTGATTTAATATAGCCTATAAGGACATTTAAGACATTTAAGCCTAGTATTTCTGCAATATTGCACAAAACAAAGGGTATAATTAACCCAATAAAAAGACAAATAAGTTAATAACCTTAGCAAGTGAGGGTATACTAGTAATACACCTCGAATAGAACCTAATAGAACCTTCCAGCACATGTTGGAAGGCAAATTTGAATCTGAAATAGGTATTAAAGTGTAACAAATAAAAGAATTAAGGGGAGGAAATTAGAAATAACTTTTTCAAATTTTCCCCCCAAAATTTCACCAATTCTATCTATAAATAGACCTTAATAGAGCCTGATTAAGGGCCGGATTTTTGAATGAATTCAGAGATACACTAAAATATAGATACATAGGGTAATTTTCTAGGTATTGGTCGAAGCTTTGCTCTGAAATTCTGTAGAAATTCCTCTGTTATTTGCTGGTTGTTTGGGTTTTCTACCGGTCTTTTGCTGGGTATTGCTTTGCTGGTTCTTGAATTTATACTCGACTGCTGAATTTGATTTTGTTGTTGTGATTCATTCACCTCCATCGCTGTTGCATTACTGATGTGATCTACCTGCTTATTTCTCATCTTCATCTCCCTTAGACTCATCAATTTTCATTGCTGAATCAGGTATACAGCTTGAACCTCATGTAATTGCAGTTGGAATTGAAGTGGAGGAATAAAACAATTTAATTATCTATTTTCTATTTTTCTGAGTTTGTCTTTTGTAGTTAGATTATGATTAGTTAATATGTAATTCAGTAGGATATTATTATATAACAGATTCATATGAGACACAAACAAAAGTGGAAACAATGTAATAGCATAGTAAGTAAAATAGTATAGTCGATAGTAACTGTAATCGCCTAGTTAATTAAAATAGGTTAACAATTAATCTGATATAAAAGTAAACTTGCAACATGTTGATTAATGGTAAAGTTAGCATGTGGTAATTAGTTCAATTTTGTATTTGCTAGTTCAATCCAAATAGTTCAATAACTGTTGAGAAAGTATAGGTAAATTGATAATCAAATATGAAATCACGTATCATAGTTAGTCTAATAAGTAATATAATTAGTACAAGGTTCAATGCAATTAGTTAATTCGCTGAAAATCCTGAGTAATCACGATTAGAATATTGCCAAGTAATCTAGTATTAATCGAGTAATAGTCCTGTTAGTGTTAACTAGTGGATAATTAAATTTAGTAGCTTAAAATAGTTTGTGAAACATAAAAACAAAAGCAAGCTATTAATTAAACTTCATTCACAGTAGACGTTTAAGGTTTGAAATCGATACTGTAATTCTGTATTCTTATTTCTCTTCATTGAATAAAATAGTTTGAGTTTTATTTTCTTCTGAATCTGATCATCTGTGTAAACAATGAATTCTGATTTCTATTCCTCTTATCTAATTTTGTCTGATCTGGGCCTAATAAGTCACGAAGGCCCAGAATTATGTAAATATGTTACTAAGCTTCTGCTAATCACTTTTAGCGTGTTCCTAGGTTCTAAGACCCAGGTATATGAACTGATACGCTGAAAAGAGTACAATAGTCCAGGCCCGTGTAATATAAAAATAAGGCCTGGCCTGCATTCTGGAAAAAACAATAAACTAGGGAAAAACCAAAAAATAAAAAACATAGTATGTATATATGAATGAACTAAAAATAAATAGGGACGAGCCTCGCATTGAAAACAAAATAGCGGGGCCCCCATAAATGATAAGTTATAAAATAGATTCGGAAGGTTGATAGCTAATTTCACAACCTTTCAAAAGATTAAAAAGCCGATAGACAATTTAGGCACGACTTTAAAAATATACTTTCCCTAATACAAGTGCACATTTGATGTGACTCAAATTGTAAATCTTGGCGAAGTCGAAACGTGTTAAAGGTCACAGGCATACTGGTTGCGGTGTGACTCTAAATACGTTTTCGCGACATCGCAATTCGTAAAATATTCAAGCTGAAACACATATATATTGTTAAAAGGCATGTAATAAATCATCTAAAATCAAGAATGACAGTTGAGCGACCGTGCTAAAACCACGGAATCTGGGAGTGCCTAACACCTTCTCCCGGGTTAACAGAATTCCTTATGCAGATTTCTCGTTGCGCGGACTGTTAAAAACAGAGTCAACTTCCTCGGATTCGGGATTAATCAGTGACTTGGGACACCATTATTTTCCCAAGTGGTGACTCTAAAACTGTAAATAAAATCCCGAACCGATTGTCCTTTATTTGGAAAAACTCCTTCCTCGTTGTTGTTATTTCCTTTCCCGGGGTATTCATAATATCGAGGTATACCTTATTCCCTTAATCGGGGAAATAAAAAAGGTAGTAAAAAGGGAGGTGTGACACATGGTACCATAGAGATTTTGTGCATGAGGGACCGACGAAGAGACTTCACATTCAAGAATTTGCCGACCTATCAAAAGAATAATGGGATTGGCTGGCCAAGGAGAATGAATATCGAGCCAAAATCAGCATGTTGGAGAAATAATTTCCGGACCTCAAATTCGAAAGCAGCTTACAAGCAACAGCTGATGAGGGTGAAAAGACACCGCTAATGAAAGAAAATGAAACATTGAAGGCTCTGATTGTAAAGATGAGAGCAGCAACCGAAACCCTAGTTCGACTTGCCCGAGATGAAAAGCTAATTGATAACTTGCGGCACAAGGTGAACGACTATAGCTTTGATCTATATAAAGCTGAGAAGGAATTAATTGGGGTTCGAAAAAAATTGGCCAGGAATGCCGAAGAAAGGGCTCGTATGATCCAACAGTTAAAGGATGAACATAATGTTGAAGTTGCTCGGCTAAGGAAAAAGATTGTCACGACCAAGATCAAAAGTAGCAAACAAACAAAAGAATTTGACATAGAGAGAGAGCACTGCTACATGGCCATGGCCCGATTAGAATTGGAGCTACAACAACTTCAAAAGATGAGCCAGCAAACCTTGGATGCTCGTTCCGAACAGATCGGGAGGTTGCTTCAAGAGAAAGGGATCATCAGGGAAAGAATTGTCAACATTGCTCACTATATTACGCGGAAATGCCAACTGTGCGAGGATATGATCCAGTCCACATTTACCGCAATAGCAATTATCTTTATGAAACAAGTGATAACGACCTGGAAAAACTCCAAAAAGGATTAGCATATAGGCCCGTGGTAAGACCGAACGATGTCTCGCGGGCACTAGGAGCTTTAATGTATTTATAGGGCATGCATTTTCTGTAGTAAAACATCATCTTTTGTAATCAATTTTTGAATACCAATAAAATTGAAAATTCAAAAGTTGTCATTATTTTTCCTTACATGCAATTGCTTGTGCGATAGGCAAACATATAGGATCGAAAAACAAAAGAAAAGAAGAAAAAAACGAGAAAAAGAAAAAGAAAAGAAAAAGAAGAGAGAAAAAGGAAACAATGAAAAAGATAGGTAGAAACAAAAAAAAAGAAAAAGAAAAGCCAAAAAAGAAAATTGGCGGGTCAAAAGAAAGACAATAATGCCGGGATGATGCATAATTGCCAAGCAAAAGTTGTGTTTTTAAAACTTGTGATGTTCATCTATTATGATCTAACTGTTAACAAGTTTTTATCGTCGATGAGTATCAGATGAAACAGTTAGCAACAGGCATTCTGGCACATCACAACTATAACACTCGTTCTAAAAGCATGACAAAAGTAGTGACCCAAGAAATTGAGCCGACAATCATGGATCCCGTGCAGGAGGAGGAAGTAGTAGATGTAAATAGCATGAAGGAAAAAATGTATAAGCTTAAACAGCAGATGTCAGAAATGTATCAGGCTTGGTCGAGGGGACAACCCTTACCTACTTACCCAGCCAACCCCACAAATATTCCTCAATCAATCCTGAACCAAGATCCATCCACCATGAACTCATCTTTTACACACCCTACATACATACACTATTATGCCACTACACCACAAATACCATGCACATTTCCTAAAAAAGATCCACCATCACAACCCGCCAGGCCGCTCCAGTGTATGTGGCACCACCACGAGCCACTTTACACAAATCCTCCAGTGAGCCTTTATTTCATATCCAAGATAATCATTACTACCCACCAGAATCCACCTTCAGACAACATGACTCTTACACCCCACTTATCGATATGATGGAGGAGGAGAAACTTGTTCGAAACCCTGAACAAGAGGAGATGGCCAGGAAAATGAAGAGCCTTGAGCAATCGTTTCGCAATATGCAGGGTATAGGAGGCCAAGTTAGTGTGGCATACAAGGAATTGTGTTTGTTCCCCGAGTTACAACTACCCGCTCGGTTTAAATTGCCTAAATTTCACATGTATGACGGCCATGGTGATCCAGTGGCCCATCTGAGAGGTTATTGTAGAAAAATGCGTGGAGCTACGGGAAAGGATGAACTACTTATGGCTTATTTCAGTCAAAGCCTCAGCGGCTCAGCATTGGAATGGTACACCCGTCAAGATCATACTCGATGGTTCATTTGGGACAATTTGGCTCAATCATTTGCGAACCATTTTCAATATAATATGGAAATCATCCCGGATAGATTGTCATTGACCAAAATGGAAAAGAAGCCCGAAGAGAGTTTTCGGGAGTATAGTTTCAGGTGAAGAGAACAGGCGGCCTGTGTGGATCCACCAATGAAAGAAGGAGAAATGGTAGACTGTTTCTTACAAGCTTTGGAGCCGACATACTACAGGCATCTGGTGTCTGCAATCGGAAAGACCTTTAATGAGGAAGTGAAGATGGGGAGTTTTGTGGAAGAAGGTTTGAAAACGAATAAGATCTTGAGTTATTCAGCCATCAAGAGGAAGAAAAAGAAAGAAGAAGTGGCAGTTATAGAGGGAAGGTCTTGGTCCCGGGGCCCCAACCCATATCATCATCAGCATCGCCCATATCAACTATACCCACCAACACCGTATAACCTACCTCAACATTATTATCCTCCGACCGGTCCTCACTTTTCTGTCCATCATACCCAATCTTACCCACCGCCTCCTCCTTCATAGCGAGCCCCGACCCCTCAGAATGTCTACCATGCCCAAAATACCTACCCGCCACCAAAAACCTACAAAAATCCCAACCGAACCAGTTTTTGTCTGACCCTGAAGTCAAAAGCGACAGGGCTCAGAGAAAGAAAACATTTATTCCTCTGGGATAATCATATACCAGCCTCTTTCACCGGTTAAGACAATTGGGGATGCTAAGTCCTATTGAGCCTAAAATTGCCAACCCTCCACCGAGAAACTTAGATCAATCCATCCATTGTGAATATTGTTCTGGGGCACCGGGACATGACACAGAGAAATGTTGGAAGCTAAAGTCTGCTATGCAAGAACTCATAGAGTCTAGAAGAATTAAGGTGCAAGCACCCGAAACTCCCAACATAACGCAAACTCCTCTGCCGGTGCACCAAGAAACACATATGATAGAGCTAGTACAGGGAGAAAGCAGCAAAAAACCCTCCCAGAATGTGATGACAATCAAAGCAAACAGTAAGACAGAGGAGAAAATCGAGAGTGAAAAAGTGTTAGTCGAGCCACCTGTAAGTCAGCCAGTAGTGGTAATTGAGCCTGAACCAGTAAAAATGATAGTACCTGGGGTGAAGCCCATATTGTCACGACACGGATTTTCCCCCAACATCAGGATCGTGATGGCGCCTACTCGTGGTAGCTAGGCAAGCCACTATATTCATACTATCCTGTTTTTAATAAAATTTCATAATTAATTTATCAACAAACCATAACTTTAATTAAATAAGTGCGGAAGACTTTATCTTAATAGAAATAACCAGTTACAAGGCAAAATCATGTTGAAAATCCTCTACCCAAGACGTGGAGTCACCAACTCACGAACTACTACTGAATACTACACATAAAAGTTTGAAAGAAATATAACATAATCTGTTTGTCTCGGAATAAGGAGTCTACACCTAGTAACATAAATAAAGAGAGAGACGCCGGGCCTGCGGACGTCTGCAAGCTACCTCAGTCTCAAATATGATCAGCTCCCACGCAAAAGATTTACTGCTGCTGCTCCTGATCGAAACCTGGACCTGTGCAAAAAACGCACAGAAGTGTAGTATCAATACAACTGACCCCAAGTGCTGGTAAGTGCCTGGCCTATCCCGGCGAAGTAATGACAAGCCTAGAACCAGACACCCACATAAACCTGTGCAATTTATTATATATATGTATACCACAGAATAACGAGAAATAACCAAGTAATAACACAATAAGGAATATCTCAAAAGAACTCAACAATTAACAACAGTTAATAAGTTCACAAAGAAAACAAAGTATAATGGAAACACAAGTAATATCAAGTCAAGGAATAGCAAATAGTTGCACAGCATCACCATTCGTGCTTTTACTCTCATCCTCACCAAATAAGCAAATAAAGTACACGGCATCACCCTTCGTGCTTTTACTCTCATCCTCACATCCATAGTACGGCATGATCCTTCGTACATGGTTCAATAACAAGGCATGGCATTATCCTTCGTGCATAATCAATAAAACATGGCACGGCATTAACCTTCGTGCATAATAAATAACAAGGCACGGCATTAACCTTCGTGCATAAATAATAAATCAAGGCACGACATTAACCTTCGTGCATAAATAATAAATCAAGGCACGGCATCACCCTTCGTGCATTATCACTCTTCCTCACCCAAATAAAAATCACAGTTAAGGGCAAAGAATGAAACAGTAATTCATAAACCGTCCCAACAAGGGCAATCAATAATCATCTTCACAACAAGTCTCGACAAGAGAGAACAATAACATTTCTATAACCCAACAAGGGTTCGACAATTTATATTCAAATATGTCCCACAACAAGTATTAATAACGACTCACGGTCATGCTTGACGCCAGAGTATGGATGCTCGTCACCACAGCCCATACACCGCACTTGATCACATAACACATAACACATAATCCTATTCCCTCAAGCTATGATAGAACAAACACTTACCTCGAATGTTTATGAACAATTCAATCCGTGGAAATGTCTTTTTCTTTCAAATTTGGCTCCAATCCAATCGTATCTATACACAATTGATTTAATATCATCAATACTACTCAACAAACTAATTCCTAAGGCCAATTACAATTTTTACAACATTCTGCCCGGAATAGTGAATTTCGACCCCGGGCCCACATGGTCGGAACTCGGGGTTCGGACCAAAATCCGGTTACCCATCCCCCACGAGTTCAAGTATATGATTTGTTTCAAAATCGGACCTCAATTCGAGGTCCAATTTCCCAATTTATGAAAAACCCTATATTCTATCAAAAACAAGAAATTCTACCATGAAAACCTTTGATTTCTATTGAAACATTTATAATGATGTTAGGAATTGAAAGAATTAAGTAAAAAGTGACTTACAATTGTTTTGAAGAAGAGGGAGTCCGTGAAGAATCGCAAATGGGTGTTTTTGGGTTGTGGAATGTGAAGAATGAAGCTAGAAATCGTGATTTACAGGTCTCTGTGTTCGCATTTGCGAACATGGGTTCGCAATTGCGAACCCTGACAAATTTCTGGAGTTTGAAAAATAAGCTAAGGCTGGGAAGTTCGCATTTGCGAACTTTTGTTCGCATTTACGAAGCCAAGGCAAAACTGGGAAGTTCGCATTTGCGAACTATTGTTCGCATTTGCAAACCCAGGCAGGACACTGGATTGTTCACATTTGCGAACACAGGCAGTATATTGGATTGTTTGCATTTGCGAACTATTATTCGCATTTGCGAACACAGGCGGGATATTGGGATGTTCGCATTTGCGAACTATTGTTAGCATTTGCGAACAAGGCTGGGCATGAAGGGACTTCGCATTTGCAATCAATGGTTCGCATTTGCGAACCATGCATTGATCTGCCACCTTCACAATTGCGAGAAATGCTTTGCAATTGCGAAGCCAACAGCTGGGTGAAAAACCAGCAGTGCAAAAATTTAGAATTTAATCCAACGACCTATCAAACCTCTACCCGAGCCCCCCGGGCTCCAAACCAAACATGTACACAACATCAAAAACACATTATGAACTTGTTCGTGCGATCACATCGCCAATAACACATCGTTTTCATCAAATCGAGCCTCAAGTTCATGATTTTCATACTTTTGGTTTTCAAAACTTTCAAACTTGGAACTCAAGGTCCAAAACATATCAAACGACATCCGAATATCACCAAACTTTGCAGAAAGCACATATATAATATTTAAGACTTGTACCGGGCATCGGAACCAAAATACGAGCCCGATACCAAGGTCAATTAATTCATTTTCCTTTAACAATTACATCAAAAATAATTTCACAGAAAAATTCATAACTTGGGCTCTAGGCCTCAGAATTCGACTCCGGACGCATGTCCAAGTCCCATATTTTCCTACGGACCTTTCGGGACCAGAAATTCTCGGGTCCGGATCCGTTTACCAAAAATGTTGACCGAAGTCAACCATATCAATATTAATATCATTTTTATCCACATTTCTCATAGAATTCATATTTTCTATCACAAAATCTTTCCGGCTACATGCTCGGATTGTGCACGTAAATCGAGGCAACATAGAATAAGGTTTTCAAGGCCTCGAAGCTCGAAATGATTAATAAAATAAGTGATGATCCTTTGGGTCGTCACAATCTCCACCTCTAAAACAACCGTTCGTCCTCGAACGGACAAAAGAACGAAGTACCTGAGTCAGGAAACAAATGTGGGTAGCGGCTCCGCATATCAGACTCGGACTCCCAGGTCGATGCCTCAGGAGGCTGGCCTCTCCACTGAACACGCACAGAAGGATAACTCTTCGACCTTAACTGTCGAACCTGCCGGTCTAAAATGGCCACCGGCTCCTCCTCGTAAGATAGATCATTGTCCAATTGGACAGTACTGAAGTCTAACACATGTGTGGGATCGTCGTGGTATCTCCGAAGCATAGATACATGAAAAACTGGATGCACGACTGATAAGCTAGGCGGCAGAGCTAATCTGTAAGCCACCCCTCCCACTCTGTCTAGAATCTCAAATGGACCAATATACCTAGGGCTGAGCTTGCCCTTCTTCCCGAACCTCATCACGCCCTTCATAGGCGACACTCGGAGCAATACTCGTTCACCAACCATGAAATCTACATCTCGAACCTTACGATCAGTATAAGTCTTCTGCCTGGACTGAGCTGAACGCAATCTCTCCTGAATAGTCTTGACCTTATTCAAGGCCTCCCGAACTAAGTCTGTACCCAACAATCGAGTCTCTCCCGGCTCAAACCATCCAACTGGTGATCGACATCGCCTACTATACAACGCCTCATACGGGGCCATCTGGATGCTAGACTGGTAGCTGTTATTGTAGGCGAACTCTGCTAATGGCAGAAACTGGTCCCACGAGCCTCCGAAATCAATAACACAGGCTCGAAGCATGTCCTCTAGAATCTGAATAGTCCTCTCGGACTGGCCATCCGTCTGAGGATGAAATGTTGTACTCAACTGAACCTGGGTGCCTAACTCCCGCTGGACCGCTCTCCAGAACCGCGAGGTAAACTGCGTACCCCGATCAGAGATAATAGATACTGGCACCCCATGGAGACGAACAATCTCCCTAATGTAAACCTCCGCTAACCTTTCCGACGAGTAGGAGACAGATACTGGAATAAAGTGTGCTGACTTGGTCATCCTATCAACAATGACCCAAATAGCATCAAATTTCCTCCGAGTCAAAGGAAGTCCAGTAACAAAATCCATAGTGATCCGCTCCCATTTCCACTCGGGAATTTCAATCCTCTGGAATACACCACCAGGTCTCTGGTGCTCATATTTCACCTGCTGACAATTTAGACACCGAGCGACATACGCAACGATATCTTTCTTCATTCTGTGCCACCAATAGTGCTGTCGCAAGTCCTGGTACATCTTCGCGGCGCCTGGGTGAATGGAATACCGCGAACTGTGGGCCTCCTCTAAGATCAACTCTCGAATCCCTTCGACATTGGGCACACAAACTCGACCCTGCAATTTCAATACCCCATCATCATCATCTAGATTTACCTGTCTGGCACCTCCCCGCTGTAATGTATCTCTCAACTCACGCAAATGAGGATCATCAAATTGCCTCTCACGGATACGCTCTAATAAAGAAGAACGAGCAACCGTGCAGGCTAACACCCTGCTAGGTTCAGAAATGTCTAATCTCACGAACCGGTTGGCTAAGGCCTGGGCATCTAGAGCTAATGGTCTCTGACTGACCGGAATGTACGCAAGACTACCCATGCTGGCATACTTTCTACTCAAAGCATCGGCCACCACATTGGCCTTACCGGGTGATATAAGATAGTAACATCATAGTCTTTTAGCAACTCTAACCATCTCCGCTGTCGTAGATTCAACTCCTTCTGCTTGAACAAGTACTGTAGGCTTTTGTGATCGGTGTACACCTCACATGTCACACCATATAGATAATGCCTCCAGATCTTTAAGGCATGAACCACTGCTGCTAACTCAAGATCATGAACTGGATAATTCTTCTCATGTATTTTTAACCGCCTCGAAGCATAAGCGATAACCTTACCATCCTGCATCAATACCGCTCCAAGCCCTGTACGAGATGCGTCACAATAAATCGTATAAGGCCCCGCACCTGTAGGTAGTATCAACACTGGTGCGGTGGTCAAGGCTGTCTTGAGCTTCTGAAAGCTCGCCTCACACTCCTCTGAACACTGGAACTGGACACCTTTCTGGGTCAACCTGGTCATCGGGGCGGCAATAGAAGAAAACCCTCTACAAATCAACGGTAGTAACCTGCTAATCCCAAGAAACTCCGGATCTCAGTCACTGAAGCTGGTCGAGGCCAATTCTGGACTGCCTCAATCTTCTTTGGGTCTACCCGAATACCTTCCACCGATACAATGTGACCCAGAAATGCTACCGAACTCAGCCAGAACTCACATTTAGAAAATTTGGCATATAGCTGGTTATCTTTCAGAGTCTGAAGAACCACTTTGAGGTGTTGCTCGTGCTCTTCCTGGCTGCGGGAGTACACCAGGATGTCATCTATGAAGACTATCACGAACAGATCTAAGTAAGGCCTGAATACCCGATTCATCAACTCCATGAATGCTGCTGGGGCATTGGTCAATCCGAAGGACACGACCAAGAACTCATAATGCCCATATCTAGTGCGAAAGGCCGTCTTAGGAATGTCAGCCGCCCTGATCTTCAGCTGATGGTAGCCTGACCTCAAGTCTATCTTTGAGAATACCCTCGCTCCTTGGAGCTAGTCAAACAAATCATCAATCCTTGGCAGTGGATACTTATTCTTTATTGTCACTGTGTTCAATTGTCCGTAATCAATACACATCCGCATCGAGCCATCTTTCTTCTCCACAAATAATACAGGTGCTCCCCAGGGGGAAACACTGTGCCTGATAAATCCCTTCTCAAGAAGGTCTTGCAACTGATCTTTCAACTCCTTTAATTTCGGCGGGGCCATACGATAGGGTGGAATAGAGATGGGCTGAGTGCCCGGTGCCATATCAATACAAAAATCAATATCCCTGTCGGGTGGCATGCCCGGTAGGTCTGAAGGAAAAACTCAGGAAACTCCCGTGCAATAGGGACTGACTCAATGGAAGGAACCTCTGCGCTAGAATCACGAACATAAGCCAGATAAGCTAGACACCCCTTCTCGACCATGCGTCGAGCCTTAACATAGGAAATAACAGTGCGAACGG